>JAACYP010030864.1:0-52245 GCA_011076525.1 Nettapus auritus
CTCCTTTTTTTTTTTTTTTTTTTTTTTTTTTTTTTTTTTTTTTTCTGAAGTGCAACTGGTAGAAATTAGAATAAAGACATTTCATCTCCGATGCAGGCAGCACAGCTTAACAGCTGCAGCAAAAGCTAATTTCAGAAGATAAATGGAGGTACAACATTTAGGAGATCAGGTCTGTCTATATGACATTTGGAAGGGCACAAAATGGGGTGACTTTTAGATATTTTTACCAACAGTTTTACTTCTTTTGAAATTCTAGGTAGTAACAACATCTGGAAAGTTAGCTCTATCTCGGACTTTTTTCTGTTTTCTGACAACAATACCTTCCTGATCTTCAGGATATTAATACTTAATGTGGTTTGATTTAACCCATTTTACTTTGCCACTAAGACACCTAGAAGTTGTCACATAAATATTTTCCATTTCCCCCTTTATATACCACCTCATAAATAAATAAATAAATAAATAAATAAATAAATAAATAAATAAATGAACTAACAGCACCACTTTGCAGGGGACATGAAATGTCTTTCCAATGCAGAGTTTAAGCATTCTTCTAGGCATTTTTAGAAGTGGTGTTTTGAAGGAAAAAGATCAACCACAGGTAAAAGAACAGCCTGAGAAATTATCATCTCTCTATCAGGCTTTGATAGACTCTATTCTGCTTTGACAGTAACATTCAGAAAAGGACACATATGGAAGAAAGGGTGTTGTCGTTTAACCCGGCCGGCAGCTAAACACCACACAGCCGTTCGCTCACCCTCCCCCCTCCCTCTCTGGGATGGGGGAGAGAAACGGAAAAGTGAAACGAGAGTTGAGATAGAGACACTTTATTAAGATAGGAAACAACAACAACAATAATAATAATAATAATAATAGTGTATATGAAACAAGTGATGCACAATGCAATTGCTCACCACCCGCTGACCGATGCCCAGTCTATCCCGAGCAGCCGGCCCCCCCATCCCGGCTAGCCACCCCTACATATTGTTTAGCATGACGTCAGATGGTATGGAATACTCCTTTGGCCAGTTCGGGTCAGCTGTCCTGGGTCTGTCCCCTCCCAGCTCTTGCTGCACCCCCAGCCTGCCCACTGGCAGGACAGAGCGAGGAGCTGAAAAGTCCTTGGCTTGGTACAAGCACTGCTCTGCAACAACCAAAACATCGTCATGTTATCAGCATTCTTCTCATCCTAATCCAAAACACAGCACTTTACTAGCTACTAGGAGGAAAACTGTCCTAACTGAAACCAGGACAAAGGGAAAGATTACCTGTAGAACAGCAGATCGTATTGCCCTTTAACATTTTAGAAATACATTGACATATCTATGATCATTATTCAGTTACAGTGGATTGCTGAGTTATTTCACCACTCTAATATAAATGACAGCAAAATGTGTGGTTTTTAAATGAACAGACTTATTTTCAGACTAGTTCTTATTGTGGTAGGATAAGAAACAATATAAAGTTAATTATGTTCATAAAGCTGTCTATTTAATACTCTACAGTGTATTAAGACATTTTGATCTAAATTTAATTGCTCTTGAATTCAACTTTCCAGCTCTGATTTGTGTATTGATTAATGAATAAATCTATAAAAGACAAGGAGATTTAAGGTTTTGCTATGACTGGCCTTCAAGGTAGGTCATTTTTGCAGTGATTTATGTGATTTGCAGTGATTTATCTTACTTACCAGTCATGTCCTTCCAACGTTTATGCTAATAAAATTGTAGTTATTTATCACAAACTATCTTATATGCATTAAATGTTGCAAACTTTGGAAAAGGAAAATTACACCAGTTGGTGGAAAAAAAAAAAAAAAAAAAAAAAAAAGAGCCAACATGCTGAAAACAAAAACTTGAAAACTGGACTCTAGAATGCACATAAAGGTCTTAAACCTGATTTAATAACCATGAATCTTTACAAGATTACAGTTTTAGTTACCTATATAAATCTTCTGTTTATTCTATATGCTAAACACTATATACTCTATATGCTAATCAGCTCCCAGTTACATTATTTTTATTTTTTATTTTATTTTTTTTTGAGATTAAACATTGTTTTTCAGTCAATAATCTTATTCACATACATAAAGTGAGAGATAGGAAATTGACTGAATGGATCCATTATTTATTTGAGTTGTGATGTGTCTTACAAAAATAGTTAATAACTTCAATCTTTGTGTATTTTATTTAACATTATAATACTTTATGATGGATTAACTTCTTAGCTTCTACTTATCTCAAACAAAGCAAGAATAAATGTTTTTATTTAATAATAATAATAATAATAAAATCTCTGTTAAAAATTTTCCTCTCTCACCACCCATGTTTTGCAGCTTTTCACTCTAAACTAAACACATTTTGTGAAGGAATGGAAATGGAGTCTTTCATTATCATTACTCAAGCTGCCTGGCTTGGTGAGTGGGAGAGTACGTTGCATTCTGAAAAATTATTAAAAATATAATCAAAGCCAATAATCTTCATCCTTGTGGAGAAAATGCTGAAAAGAAAGTCACAAACTCACTTCCACAGCTCTACCAATCTGTCTCTTGTAAACTTAAAGGAGAAACTACCTTAAAAGCATCCTGGAAAGAAATTTAAGCCTTTCAGTGGATGACTGAAGTTAAACAGTGAGGAAATATCAAAAGTAATTTGAGTTCAAAAGCTTGCCTCTTTGTTAGTTTCATTGGAAAAGAAATTAAATATATTTTCAGACTTTGCAGTGTCACCTCCTCTCCTCTTGTCTCATCTCCTTTTTCCATCTCCTTTTTTTTTTTTTTTTTTTTTTTTTTGTATTTTTTTATTATTGTTTTCTCTCTCCAAACTTTCATTTCCTTTCCTAAAAAAGACTACTACCTGGACCACAGCAGAGTTTTTAAGAACCTCATATTGCAAAGGATTGATAGCCTGTTTAGTGTTATTAGATTAGTCAAAGTTCACTATTGTTAACTTAGTTATCATACAGTGAATGAAAGAAAACATAGACTGTCAATTCTTGAGCAGGGCATCTGGGGTAGATGATCTCAAGAGATCTCTTCCAATTTCAATGACTTTGTGATTCTGTAATTACAGTAATCCTTATGCTTTCTGTTGATGGGAACCACTTACATGCCATGTACATTGCATGGAACAGGACACTTCCTTGTAGGAAGCTTGGGCATGTGTCTGTGGTCAGACACATCCTTACCAGATGGATGAACTTCTTGTGCATCTTTGGCAGGGTCTATAGACACTCTCACAAAAGTTTACAAAATCAGTATATTCAGTAGATGGAGGTTCACACTATTGGCAACAATACTGAGTCTTCAAACTCACCTTTTGGAAGCATCGTCCTTCCATTTGGTTATATGAGGACTTAGGCTTTCACTTTAGGTGCTCTGAGACACAATTAAGTTAATGGCCTGATTCAGACCTAGAAATAGCCTGGTAAACCTTCCCCAGATGAGCAATAGACAACTTTCTCTCACTCAACCACATAGATAATTTTATTTGCACAGGTTCATTAGCTCCTAAACAAACTCTTCACCTACCACTGCAAAGAACATCTTGCCCTGTCTGGAATGCTCACAGCCCAGTCTACATTAACAAACAAACAAACAAACAGACAAACTTGTCACTATAGTAAAAGGGAAACTTTCTTCCAAAGCATTCTACAGATCAAGAGGTCTGAAGACACACAGTGAATATGACAAAATTAGAGATCAGATAATTAATTAGGGAGGATTCTATTAATTGTCATGATTTGGAAACCATTAATCCCCACATCACTTTAGAAATTCAATCCTGTAATAAGCTTTCTAAGAAGGTGTGATAATAGAAAAAAAAAAAAAAAAAAAAAAAAAAACAGCAAAGAATGTCTAGTTACCCATAGAACTGGGTTGAGCATTAGAAGATTGTATTGTCTCAGGAATACTTTTTGTCTGTTTGTGACTATGAGAAGTAAATATATTTCACCTTATTATCCATCTGTGAAGTGGAGAAGACTATACACTCTTAATGTTACTGGGAGAGGCAGAAGGCTTCTCTCAGAAGCGAGACATATATTACTTTGATTTCATCTTATCATTTCAACAAAGCAGCAGATTGCTAATCATAAATTTCTGGGTAGACATCATAATTAGCAATGATTTTTTCAGAGGCACAAGTTGAGTATATGAAGCTAGTCTTGTTGGTTATGTAAACAATTTTGAAAAAATAGATCACATATTGAGTCATAATACAAATGTGGGAATCTGTCCTCTTTCTTGGTTATTTTTGGCCTTCCATGAAAACAGGCTTAATAAAAAGATTAGTACTAGTATAGCACAATTCTATTGGCTTTAGCAGAAGCAAGATCTCAGGCCTGGAGCTCAACTACTTCGGTGATTAAAGAATAATTGGAAATTAAAATTTTGAGTGTCATCTAAAAAATAGAGAAGGAAAAGCAAAAGAGCTTGGATAGCAAGGGTTAGAGAAATGTAGTAGTAAAAATGTTTATTTCAGTGTGCATACAGCGTGTCTCTGAAGATAAAACATGAGTTTTGAACAAGTATGCCAATTGTAGCTGGCAAAAATGTGTAGGTTTCAGACCACAGGAGTTTTATTTATTCCAATTTTGATCCTTAGTGTCACCAGCAATGTGATGCAGGGAAGCTTCAGACACTAGCAGAAGCTGTGCAACTTGTCATTAAAAGTTGTGCAATGTCAAGCAACAGTATAAAAACACTTATGTTTAAATACTTGAAACACTAGGGCAATGTGTATTTCAGTGTCAATGAATACAGGGAACAGAAAGAGGAGTAAGTCTGGGGAGGGAAAAAAAAAAAAAAAAAAGAGGTACAGGGTACAGAAGATGGACATTGGGAATGTCCATTTGGAATAGCTTCTTCTTCTGTAAGGTTTGCAAATATCCTCATATTACAAATAAACATATGTATGTGTCCTTTTAATTCTGAATTAGTTGAGCAGTTATCCAAGGATGCCCTCAGTTGAGGCATGAAGATAGGGAAAAGATAGAAGATGTTTGAGGATGGACACTGGGTCAAGAAGAAGAATAGAAACAGAGAGTGTGGGATGGGCATCTCCAGTGAAAAGGAGATGTAAGGAAGGGAGGAAGAATTACAGTGGAGTGAGATGGAGAAGAGTGGATGGAGTCCCAGAAGAGGGCCACAAAGATGATCAGAGAGCTGTAGCACCTCTCCTATGAAGAGAGACTGAGGGCATTGGGGTTGTTCCTCCTTAAGAAGAGAAGGCTCTATGGAAATCCTATAGCAGCCTTGGAATAGGTCGCTCAGTGAAGCTGTGGATGCCCAATCCTTGGAGGTGTTGAAGACCAGGTTGGATGGGGCTTTAAGCAACCTGGTCTGATGGCAGTTGTCTCTGCTGATGGCAGCGCAAATTAGATGATCTTGGATTATCTAATTTGATGTCCAAGATGTCCAAGTTGGAATTAGATGATTTTTAAGGTACATTCCAACCCAAACTATTCTATGATTTTATGATTAACTTTTACAGAATTTCACATTCTCTTAATGTGAAATGGTTCACATGGTTTGAAATCTTTGTTTTTAAATAAGGAAATGAGCTGTTCTCAGATAAACATTGAATAAAACAGAAGTTATCTCACCATTCCTTAGTAAAGATAATTCATAGCTTGTAAAGCTCACATTTTGAAACCTAGAATTCAGTATCAGCTCACTTGCCGTAATACCCTGCTTTCCAATGATTACAATCACTTTGAGAACTCCTATCCAAGTCTTCAGAACCACTAAGAATTAGCAGATTACTTCCTTCCTGTAATTACTTTTAATCATATTTGCTTTGTGGTTATCTGTTGTTAATAGACCTCTTTGATCTGCTTAACTGCCTCCCATTCAATTAAACAGTAGTAGAAAACTCATGGATAAAACTTTGCTAACAATGCATTATTTGCATAGAGGAAGATGTAAGAGCAAACGTTCACTCTCTGTGAGGTTTTGATTGAAAATGCTGTGGTCATATTTTACGTTATATATTTTATGTTTTGTTGTTAACAGAGCATCAGACATACTTAGTTGTTACATTGCTAATCGCTTTGTTTTCAAACAAAAGGTACCATTATACCCTGCTGAGTATTATAGAGTGTTTCTTTGTTCTGAACTGTGTCGTCTTGCAGGATGTATGGATTGACCCCTACTGCCTTGCTTAAAAGCTGGGGTTTTGTAGAAAAGACCTCTGAGAATTGCACCCCTTTCCACATGGAAAAAAAAAAAATATATATATATA
This sequence comes from Nettapus auritus, assembly GCA_011076525.1. Classification (NCBI taxonomy): domain Eukaryota; kingdom Metazoa; phylum Chordata; class Aves; order Anseriformes; family Anatidae; genus Nettapus; species Nettapus auritus. Next base: position 6,243 of record JAACYP010030864.1, read on the forward strand.
TATATATATGGGTCATCTTCTTGGAAACAAAAAAGGCCATCGTCTTGCAAACATAGTCTTATCCTACTCCTACACACAGAAGTGTTGGGTGGTCATCTTTTCAGCACTTTTTGGAGGTGTCAGGTAACAAATTCCCTCTTTGTTTTTCAAAAGCTGCCATCATTAATCTGTGACTTGGAATTAAGTTGCCCCAATATGGTAAAATTTCATGTCCAAACCATCTTGCCAAGCAACATTCAGTTGCTAACTGAAAGCTCTGAATGAACTTCAGACAAATTGCAGGTGAAGGAACGCTAATATCAAAAGAATTTAAAAATATGCTAACAGCTCATTAGAACATGCGTTAAGAAGTCAGATCAATGGTCTATCCAGAGCCATATTCTAAGTGCCAAATAAATACACACAGCAGATGCATACTTGCAAGAGGGATAGGAAATAGCTCTTTGCTGGTGTCAAGAAAAAGGATGAGAAGCCAAAGAACAGGAAGGAGTTCTATGGTATTCATGTCTACATGTTGTATGCATAGACCCACCTGAGTATAAACATTTCTTCCAAGCCTCTGAGAATTGTAAACTCATTCAGGAGTGACTCTATGGAGGATTAAGGATTTCAGAGGGTACATCCATGGTGATTGTTTTAGCATCTATTTTGGATCTGTTGTTCATTAATTTGTTACTTCTCTTTTAGAAAGTGTCACCTACAAAACCTCAAGTGGCAAAAAATTCCAAATGTTTGCAGCCCTTTTTTAAAATACTGAAATTTTAAACAATCTACAAATAGTATCAGTGAATGTCCTATAGTTTTAGCATTTTAGGATTTAGTGAACAAGAATTCTCATTCAATTCTATTCACCACCTTTAGGATTTTGTAAACTTCAATTAAATTCCCCATCAGGCTTCCTCTCTCCAAACTGCAGAGTACCAACATTTTTAGTTTCTCTTTGTCACTACTTTCAGAAAGGTTTGACTCAAAAGCAGACACACCAGCTCCTTCTAGTGACCTTATAGCTTTATTCAAGACTATGGGATTCTGAGAATGAAACTTGAAAGTGTCATGTGGTACTCATGTATTATAACTGAAAGAAATCACCAACTTATAATAGTAAGTGCAGTGGGAAAATCCTGTTAACTATGCACACACTACGGGAAATGCTGAAAGAATTGGTTTTATTTATGTTGTACATGCAGAATTTCAGTGGTTTAGGAAGATGTCAATAATGTTTTGTGTGCAGAAGCTCTGGTGTTAGGAGACTATAGATGCCATGCAGGAGAATATTCTATAAATCTGAGCATGGTAAGTGCAAGAAGAACCCAATTGACTTTATTTTTCAAAAAGGATTCATTTTTCTGGACTAATTTACTGCCATTCTGATGATGATCTAGAGTTAATATCTGGCAGTCCAGACAAGAGTAAGTGATGTATGGTGTTGCAGTTTCCTTGTGCTCCTCTTGCCCAGGTTTTCTTTGCATTGCAACTAAGATACAGAGGGCAGAGACAAGAATGGTTATTTTCTGCATTTGAACCTTATCCTAAACTAGATCTCATATTCTGTAGGGATTTGCTCCCATCATGAGAGCTATGTTTTGCAATAAACACTTTGCCAATGGAATCTCTTAAATATGTTGCCCTCCAGGGGGAATTAAAACAAATAAAAATAATAACTAAGAAAAAACAAAAAACAAAAAACACTAAACTGAACTAAACTAAACTAGACTAAACAAACAAACAAACAAACAAACAAAAAAAACAAATGAAACCAACATTTTACCATCGGGCTTCAAAAGAAGCAGAAATGTGCTGAAACCCTGGAACACCACACATAGGGTTAAGTGCAAAGACAGATCAATAAGCTTCTCTGTCATGAAGTTACCAGATGATGTCCTGTACAGTCCTGAAGGATGATCTAGAGGAAGGCAAAATGTAGAACTAAGATGTCTTTTGATACATTGGGAAAATAAGAACTTGGCAGAGCCACATCATGGAACAATCTGCCCAAAAGACAAGAGAGAGGCTATTTTTTATTTAAGACAATGCATTGGATAATTCTCCTTTCTGGCTTGGTTTCACTCAGTTGATCTTTAGTATTCTAACCCAGGTACGTTAAGCTAAGAACTTAGTCCATCTAACACTTGTAGTACATGTATAGAATTAACAGACTGAATGATTCTCAAGGTATGTATGTCACCTTGTTCAGACAGGGAACCTATGGTTAACAGAGTTCTAAACTTAATGATATAATAACTGGCTTGAATTTGGTTCTTGGACTTTAAAGGCTCAACTGGAATGTTTTGTCTGTTAGTAAAACATGTAATTACTGGAAAGAAGGAAAAAAAAAAAAAAGATTTTATGGGAAATTCAAAAGTTACCTTAAAAAAAATAAATCAATTTTTTAATTCCTCAACAAAGGCATACTCTTTAATAACTTTATGACCAAGGCACAACTAGTAGGCAAAACATTATAATTTCATTTTCCAATGGAGAATAAGTCTAATTTTCTGTGGATCACCACATTTTTCTGCAGGAGAGAAGCAAGAATTTCTTCTGCTAGCTAAGAGTGAATAACAGCAAGAAAACAGAAAATAATTGTCTGGAACTTGAAGAAGAATGAAGAGAGTATCCTTTTATATGAAATTAATTGAGAAAGTGAGATAGTCCAGAAATGCAACTACTGAATTTTACAGTGGAATCTTGGTGGATTCCTTCCCTGGAATGGATCGAGGAGCAGCAGAGAGAAATGACATGCCATTCATTTTTAAGAAATGTCTATTAAAAACTTTTTTTCATGATGCTTTTATTGCTCTTTCCTCCATCTTTTAAATGACTCTCTTCAATTACCATTGTTCTTGTTCAATGCAATTTGATTTTCTGTAAGTCAAAGATGAGCCTCACATCTTGTCAGAATATAGAAGAGGGCACAAAAGGAAGGACTCAGGTCATTTACAGAGACACTGTGCCTCTCATGGTTCTATTACTATTATATCAGCATTACACCTACAGCTTGTAATCTAGTCTTGATCAGATTCCGTCAATGTTACTCACTTTGGTGACTGATTTCAAAAGGGACTTCTAATTTTACAGTGTTGCTCTTAAGTTTAAGGTATAACTTTGCATTGACTTAGAAGAACTTAACTGAGGTTATTCATCACTTCTTTGCCATCATTGTAAGTTTTACTGTATCAGATATCCGACAATCTGATATTTTGATAGTAGTACCAAATGGTATTATATTGCTCTTCAGCAGCTGTTCTTCAACTCAAAGCTGAACTGAATTATTGCAATCAATAGGTCAGCTGAGCAGACCCTTTGGTTTGCAAAGCAAGCAATCACATCATTGAACTTTCTTTTGACATTTTTCTTCCAAATGCCATTGTGTGAAATACAATATGTAAGATTCCATCTGAGCCAATATCTTTGCTAAAATGCAAGGATACTCCTATTCTTTAAGCTACTTTGCAGATGACCATGCAGTTGCTGTCCTGATTGGCCCAAATCATTGAAGCCAGCATATAGGACAAGGTCTCTGCAAAAACAAACAACAACAACAACAAAACAACAAAAAAGATGAAAACAGCCAGTACAAAGAACTTATATTTATGCTTATGAGTCTAGTAGGTGTGATAAGTTCTGTGTTCTATAGATTCCACCAGATACTTCAATTCCAGGCTGCAGTAAACATTACTGTGAGCATTTTCTTCACCTTGGCCTGTTCTTCAGTGGATAACATAGTATAATTAATTTTAACATAATTAATTTTGGCAGTAAGAGGGTTCAAAATGAATTTAAGCCTTCAGTTAATCCTAATAGGTGCTGCTGAATCCATTTATCACCATCCGTTGTGACTGGCAGACAGCACAAAACCCAGTAGTAAATGTAAAACTGGCTGCACGCCCACAGAGTTGGCAGGCTCTGAGACACTGAGTGAATGAATGAGAATATGAAGTAAGCAAGAGAACTTTGATTTTATATGCAAGAGCCCTCTGATGCTCCTACAAAACTCTGTTCTGTTCAAATATCTCTGCTAACAATACACAATAAGCTGACAAGAGACAGCAAATCCATTTGACTAAAAATAAAGCTGAAATCCAACACGATGTGCTTGCAACTGCAACATGAGCATTTTTCCAGCCTAAGCAAACCTTTGCAATCATGCCAGAGACTAGATGGAAACAGAGGGCAAAATACCTGGGATGGCTGGATTATTCTTTACAGTCTGTTCCCCTGTTTGCATTGTATTCTATTTATGTTTAGCCCCCACTACACTTCTCACTGGATAATAAAAAAAGAATAAAGAAATCATTTGAACTGAGGTTGCCACTTATGTGGGAAAAAACTCAGCAATGAATGTGCTTTGTCTAGATTCACAGGAAGCATGCTGAGAAGAAGACGTGGAATCCTGTTTTATTTATTTATCTATTTATATATATATGTATATATATTTCTTTTCAGGGAAGAAGAATCTGTATTCTTGGTAATTACATTGAGCGGTGTGAAAGTAATAAAACTTTATAGCCAGACATTTCACAAAAAAAAAAAAAAAAAAAAAAAAAATCAGAAGAGGGATTATAAGGTTTAGTTTTTCTTATGCTACGTATGGTGGATAGGGAATGTAGATAACTTGCCAAAGTTCATACACGCATATATGGCAGAATCTAGAACCTAGCCTGTGTAGAGCTTGATTGACATAGCTGAGATAGAAATGAACCACAATTAGTGGCTGCAGTTGATAACCAGTAAATCCAGGCTCATAGATCCAGACTTTCAAAGATATCTACATGTTGTTGTACTGAATATTTTGGCATCAACCACAAAAGTAATTACTACCTAATGTCAGACTCTAGATCATTTTGCTTAGACCTTGTAATATACAAGAATAGTTTGAGGTAGAGGCTGAAGGAGCTAATGCTCATTTAAATCACCAAAAGTATTACCAGGAATGAATAATAGCCATGGAAAATTCATGTCATTCTACTCAAATAAGCTCAGACACAAAGAAAACATTACCAAGAACTTGCTGAAGATCAAGATAATAATTATTTTAATTTAGTAGGAAGGAGGATTCATTTGCTAATGGAAGGAAGGAGGATATAAACCCAATAGCATTAAAGGACTAACTGAAAAATAAGTGCAAGGTCCTGCATCTGGGCCGGGGAAATCCCAAGCATAAATACAGGCTCAGTGGAGAGAGAAGGCCAGCTGTATCCTGGGCTGCATCAAAAGAAGAGCTTGGCTGCCCAGCCGAGTAAAACCACCACATGGATTTACAAACATAAAGTTGATTCTTATCAGAATAATTTATCAACTGCCAACTATAATACAAATATAGTATAATGCTTGCTGCTTTGGTGTAACTATGTACCAGCAGAGTTTCAAGAGTGGATAGCTGGCCAGGGAGGGGGAGGTGATTCTCCCTCTCCGCTCTCCTCTTGTGAAACCCCACCTGTAGTACTGAGTTCAGCTCTGGGGTCCCCAGCACAAGAAGGACATAGACATATTAGAAAGAGTCCAGAGGAGGGCCACAAAGAAGATCAAGGGGCTGGAGCACCTCTCCTGTGAAGACAGACTTGGAGAGTTGGGGTTGTTGAGTCTGGAGAAGAGAAGGGAGAAGACCACAACTACTTGAAAGGAAGTTGTGGGGATCTAGGGGTCCAGCCTCCCTTCACAGATACCTAGAAATAGGACTAGAAGGAATGGTCTCAAGTTGTATCTGGGGAGGTTTAGGATAGAATTTAGGAGACATTTATTCTCAGAAACACCAGTCAGGCATTGGAACGGGTTGCTCAGTGAAGTGGTAGAGTCACTGTCCCTGGGGGTGTTTAAAGAAAGGTTGGACCTGATGCTTAGAGACATGGTTTAGTGGGTGACTTTTATAGGGTAATGTTTGGACTAGATGATCCTGAAGGTCTTTTCGAACCTTAATGATTCTATGATTCTAAGTCTTCGGGGAGACCTTATAGTGGCCTTTCAGTACCTAAAGGGGGCCTACAGGAAAGATGGGGAGGGACTCTTTGTGAGAGAATGTAGTGATAGGACAAAGAGTAAGGGGTTTAAACTAAAGGAGAGAAGATTTAGATTAGACATTAGGAAGAAATTATTTACTTAGAGGGCAGTGAGGCACTGGAATAGGTTACTCAGAGGAAGTTGTGGATGTCCCATCCCTCTTCAAGGCGAGGTCGGATGGGGCTTTGACAAATTTGTTCTAGTGGGAGGTGTCCTTGCCCATGGCAGGGGGGTTGGAACTAGATAACCTTTAAGGTCCCTTTCAACCCAAACTATTCTATGATTCTATGGAAACTTCTCTTACTTGACAATAATGTTGGAATTCAGTAAACATGACTTTAGTAAACAAACAAGAAATGCTGGTTGCTGAAGTAGATTCTTTGTGTTGACATTCAGCTTTTAAACCTAGAACTGATATGATTTGTTTTTCATTAATAACATTAAAGATGCACTGCCTATATTCCTATCTGAAGAAGAGTGAAGTGTCTCACTCGGATTTTATTTTATGCTCCACTTCACTTCCTGGCACTATAAAATGCTGAACCTTCTAAAAATAGTCTGATAATTAAAATACATTAATGTTTAATGACACACCAGCTAGATTTGACCTACTTCTGGATTAAAACTTTGACAGCAGTGGGAAAGGTGTCCAGGACACATTCTTGGCAGCAAACAATAGCCTGCATTATAGAGTAGGACTGTTAATCTGAGATCCTAAAATGAGATAATGAATTGGGTTGCATAGTCAGTTTTCAGCATTCAGTAATAACAGGTTCAACAAAATTGCTCCAGATTGAGGAATATAGAATCACAGAATCACAGAATCACAGAATAGTCTAGGTTGGAAGAGACCTGCAAGATCACCGAGTCCAACTTCTGACCTAACACTAACAAATCTTCCACTAAACCGTATCCCTAAGCTCTACATCTCAACGTCTTTTAAAGACCTCCAGGGATGGTGACTCAACCACTTCTTTGGGCAGCCTATTCCAGTGACTAACAACTCATTCAGTAAAGACGTTTTTCCTAATACCCAACCTAAACCTCCCCTGGCGCAACTTTAGCCCATTCCCGCTTGTCCTGTCACCAGACATGTGGGAGAACAGACCAACTGCCGCCTCGCTACAGCCTCCTTTCAGGTACCTGTAGAGTGCAATAAGGTCGCCCCTGAGCCTCCTCTTCTCCATGCTAAATAGTCCCAGCTCCCTCAGCCGCTCCTCATAAGACTTGTTCTCCAGACATTTCACCAGCTTCATCGCCCTTCTCTGGACTCGCTCAAGCACCTCCATGTCCTTCTTGTAGTGAGGGGCCCAAAACTGAACACAGTACTTGAGGTACGGCCTCACCAGAGCCGAGTACAGGGGGACAATCACATCCCTGGACCTGCTGGCCATGCTGTTTCTTATGCAAGCCAGGATGCTGTTGGCCTTCTTGGCCGCCTGAGCACACTGCTGGCTCATAGTCAGCCGACTGTCAACCAAAACACCCAGGTCCTTCTCTGACAGGCAGCTTTCTATCCACACATCTCCCAGCCTGTAGCTCTGTTTGGGGTTGTTGTGCCCCAGGTGCAGAACCTGGCACTTGGCCTTGTTGAACATACCGATGGCCTTGGCCCATCGGTCTAGCCTGTCCAGATCTTCCTGCAGAGCCTTCCTACCCTCGAGCAGGTTGACACACGCACCTAACTTGGGGTCGTCTGCAAACTTACTGAGGGTGCACTCGATCCCCTCATCCAGATCATCGATGAAGATGTTAAAGAGGACTGGTCCCAGTACCGAGCCCTGGGGGACTCCACTAGTGACAGGCCTCCAACTGGATTTGACTCCATTCACCACAACTCTCTGGGCCCGGCCATCCAGCCAGCTCTTAACCCAACAATGCGTATGCCAGTCCAAGACATGGGCAACCAGTTTCCTGAGGAGAATGCTGTGGGGAACAGTGTCAAATGCCTTACTGAAGTCAAGGTAGACCACATCCACAGCCTTTCCCTCATCCACTAAGCGTGTCACCTTGTCATAGAAGGAGATCAGGTTTGTCAAGCAGGACCTGCCCTTCATAAACCCATGCTGACTAGGCCTGATCGCCTGCTTCCCTGTAACTGCCGCATGATGACGCCCAGGATAATCTGCTCCATGAGCTTCCCTGGGACTGATGTTAAACTAACAGGCCTGTAGCTCCCCTCCGGCCCTTCTTGTAGATAGATATCACATTTGCTATCCGCCAGTCAAGTGGGACCTCCCCCGATAGCCAGGACTGCCGATAAATGATGGAAAGTGGCTTGGCCAGCTCTTCCGCCAGTTCTCTCAGTACCCTTGGGTGGATCCCATATGGCCCCATCGACTTGCGTACATCCAAATGCTGTAGCAGGTCGCCAACCATTTCCTCATGGATTGTGGGGGCCACATTCTGCTCCCCTTCCCCTTCCACCAGCTCAGGGTACTGGGTGTCCAGAGAACAACTGGTTTTGCTCCTAAAGACTGAGGCAAAGAAGGCGTTAAGCACCTCGGCTTTTTCCTCATCTCTGGTAACTAAGTTTCCCCCCACATCCAGTAGAGGGTGGAGATTCTCCTTAGTCTGCCTTTTGGTACTGATGTATTTATAAAAACATTTTTTGTTGTCTTTAACAGCAGTAGCCAGATTGAGCTCCAGATGAGCTTTGGCCTTTCTAATTTTGTCCCTGCACCACCTCGCAACATCCTTGTAGTCCCCTTGAGTGGTCTGCCGTTTTTTCCAAAGATTATAAACCCTCTTTTTTCTCCTAAACTCGAGAAGATACAGTATTATCATTTGAAGCAAAATAGTGCTTTCCAAAAGTGTAAAAAGATCCAGTCCCACATATGAAAACACTCCTCAGGCTGCTGGATATTTTCCTGGGTGACTTCATATTAACTCCAGTGCGGTGAATTTCCATGCCAGTAAGTAATGAAACAATTGCTGTGTCCTAATAAAGCCTTTCATATAAAGAATAACACATCCAATCCTCTAACAAAAAATGCTTCAGTGATAATGAGTACTTGGTTTTAGCTTTCTGACACCCTGAAAGCCATTTAGCATTCTGCTATTATCCACGTCTCCATGCCCTCAAAAGCTTAACAATTAAGTCAGAAGGATTTATTAGGATTTCCTAGGATGGCCCAGCAGTATATTTCAGGTGACAGAGTTTCAGATCAATTTCATTCCTCCGAAGCCCATATGCAATGCACATACTTCTGATTGCATATGGGTGAGTAAACCAGAATTCTGTATGCTTCCTTCTCATTTTTTCACACAATTGCTATGGGTACAGCTAGGTCACAAAAAGAGGCAAACAAAATATAGCAATGCAGATTCTAGTTGCTAATTCTCTTGCTCCCTTGTGGTAGAAATAAACTGACAAGCTTTCCATTATACAGGAAAACAATATACTTACCTAGGAGACACAAACGGATCTGCTATATTTTACACCCTGATATTGAACTGAAAGTGTTCAAATAATAAACTACTGATTATTATTTTACAAATTGTATGTGTAAGAGATGAAGGCTGACTATTAGGGCTCAAACAAAGCGCTACAGAATTCAGTAAGACTTTCTTCCTGTTGAGTACAACCTTTGTTTTGGGCTAGCCTCTGAAGGTAGCTGATCCAGAAAGAACTCAGTTTTGATTTAGGCACTAACATTAGTGTCATTATTTGAAAATAAGAAGCAATGAGTTGTGTTTGTGTATTGGCACCTTCCACCATGCCTCCCAGGCATCACACTTGCAAGAAACACCCATAGCTCCTGGGATCAATGTGTCTTTAAACAAAAGCTGGAGAACTCAGTGTGACCACTCTAATATCTTCAAGACATTTTGGTAACTTTCCAAGACTGGTAGAAACTCTTCCAATTTTTTGACTTTACTGAATTTCTCTAAAAAAAAACAGATATGTTCAACCAACTTCAGATGATGTTTGCATACACTGGGATCTGGAAAGGAGTTGTGAACATACCAGAGGCTGAAGACAGAAGGTTTTTCATTAGTGTGGCTGATCCCTGACTTTTGACCACAAACGATACAAAATGTCAGGACTCTTTCTTTGGAGGTACTCTTTTCTCTCCTCATCCTGGGAGGGCAAGGAAATCACAAGATGTTTGCTTGAGTAATATGTCTGTGTGGTGACTGTCTTAGCAGATGCAGGCCAAAACTTCCATCAGGCCCATTACCCACTGGAGCAACTGGTCACATACAAGCCACAGTCCGTTTACTTCTTATTGGGAATAGCTGAACAAATTGAAGGGAAAAGTGCAAGATTTAGGCAAAAACACTCAGAGTGGCAATCATACTTTTAGCCATGCTGGGTACTCAGCTGACCATGCCACAGGGTCCTGGGGGGTCAGGATCCTTGAGGAGGCCTTGTCCCAAAGTAGCTCCTCAGTGCATGCTGTGAGACAGACCCCACAGAAGCACTTGGCCCCTTTAGAGCCTTCCCCCTTGGCCCCTAGGCCACAAAGCCAGTTCCTCCTGGGAGCTTCCAGGCACCAGGCCAGTTCCTTCTGGAAGCTTCCAGGCACTAGCCTGGTTCCTTCTGGAAGCTTCCAGGCACTAGCCTGGTTCCTTCTGGAAGGCTCTGGGCTGCCAGGCCAAGTTTTCCATGGTGGCAGCTGTACTTTCCTACCCGCACAGGGCACAGTCAGTCCCTTGGAGTCTGTGGCTGTGTTTCCTCATGAGTGCATTCAAAACCCTCTTCTCTTTTTTGCTTCCCCCAGCCTTGGCCTGTCTCTCTTGCCTACCACAGCATTTACCTCAGTTGGTGTGGCAGCAAGCCAATATGGAGTATCTGTGTCAACTACAAAGAGGTTGCAGGATTTGGCCTCTGATTCTCTGATTTCTACTGCAATATTATTTGTTCATTAGCAGGAGAACATATAGAGACAGAAGGGATAAAAGAGAATATGAATTAATAGTTAGGATGCTGAGATGGAAGATGTGGGCCAGCATGCCCTCTGGCAAAGCTTCTTTGTGAATATGGGGAGGTCACTTTTTCTCTGTACCTTCACTTACCCTATGAAACAGGATGCTGCCTTTTGTGGTGGTTCTGCCACCAACATCAGGCAAAGATGCCAAATGGTGTGAAGTGTTATTCATTAACAACTGTGTGAGTGCTGGAAGCCATGTTTTGCACCGGGCTACAGGACTACAAAAGCATAAAAGCATAAATGTGGTAAAGCCTTCTACTGTGTTCAGCTACCAAGACTTCTTTAATTTTGTTTAATTCTCTCTCTCTTTCTTTTCTTTTCTTTTCTTTTCTTTTCTTTTCTTTTCTTTTCTTTTTTCTTTTTTTCTTTGTTACATTCATTGATCATGTAGATAATAAAAAAAGGTGAACTCTCAATTTATTTATATTCTGATATGATCTGTGTGGCCATCCTCCTGCCAAGAGTCTTTCAAGATTGTGCTAGCTAACCACTTTATTTTGTCTGCATTTAGCTATTGATTTTTCTCACTCAGCATAGTGTATTTATGCATGTCACTGAGAGATATATGCATACACATGCTTCCAAATATGCTTCACCCCTTAGGAACCTAAGCCTCAGTGAAGACAAGCATCTAGTCCAAAGAATTCCTTAAAATATTTTCTGGCACTTTTTGCTGAGTCTGTAAGTGCCCAGCATTGGAGACCAATCTTGCTTTCCAACAGGAAGCCAACTTTGCCTTTGCTTCAACAACTTAATTCTCTGCTTTCTCCATCTGTACTGCTACAACTCACTGCACTATGTCCTTCAGTGTGAAAGACCACAGAGACAAGGACTGAGGTATCCTGGAACGTGAAATTAAAGTTTATGAGAAGATGATTACATTTGTAAGACGAGCTGAAATGAGACTTTATTATTATTATTTTTATTTATTTATTTATTTATTTATTTATTTTTCCTTCACATTTGTTGCTTCAGAGAAATCTCATGTTTCAGGAGAGTACTAACCACCCAGGAGTGGTTGAAAAGCAACCTTGTTCTTTGTTCTTTCACTCCTTGCTGCATACTGGTAATCATATTGTATTTGCATTGAAATACTTCCTGAGAGTCTGATTAGTATGTCTTTGTCATGCCAGCTCAGTGTTAAAAGACAAATTGGAATCAGAAAGGAGCTGTCTCCCAGAGAAGAGAAAAGGGAACAACTGGGTGATGTTTCATGGTCTTTTTCTGCAAAATGGCTTGCTTTCAATGATCATGTGATGTACAGGTACAAGCCTACTTTTCTGCCTTCTGTTGAACCAAAAATTTCAGTGTCTATTGCACACCAACAGTCCACTGGAAAAGTCTCACAGTGCTTACGAATCTGCTACTGTATGTCCATGGGTTTTATAGGCCGTTGGAACTAGATGAGATGTTGACATTCAGATCTGATTTTCCCTCAAGTTTATGAGCACTTGGATCCATGATTTTTGGATCACACATATTTCTAGTGTCAACACAACAGAATGGATGTCATAGGATGAAATGAAAAAACAGCAATGTTCTGTCAAGACCAGCCTGCTTACTGTGTAATAAAAATTAGTCCTCCAGAAAGACTTCTGTAATGCCCAGAGGACCTCAAGGCTAAGATAAAACCTAATTTGTTTAACGACTTTCATGCCCAGCAAGAATAAAGATAAGCTCTATCCACCCATTAGCAGCTGGACATCTGGAAATCTTTGCTTAGAAAGAAATATTAAAATGGATAACCATCTTCTTGTCAGAAGATTCTCCCTCTTCCTCTCTTTTCTCAGGGCAGTCAGCAGCACTTTGCAGCTAGTAAATCTGTTTGGCAGGTAATCTGCCACCAATAGACCAGATGCTGCTTTGGCAAGGTTAGTTTTCCTGTTACCATGGCAAAGCTCAGGCAGGCAAATGGCACGGATCCGTGGCACGTTGCCAAGGTAATCTGATGGCACAGGCCTTTGTTAATTGAAAGAGGGAAGTGGGCTGGTGTAGCCTGCTTTTCCCTGCCAATAAAGGCTGAACTTTGAGCAGGGTGCAGGACTAATTAACTGCCTCCACCAGCTGTTGGCTGTAGCATGCCAAATCTGACAAGTGGTCAGGGCTATGCATCCTTAACCCTTCTGGTGGAGAGGCAGCAGTCACTGAAGCTGTTGGAACATTGGTAAAATTTCCTTTTCTTTGAAATTCCTCTAGTGAAATAAAAGGATGTGAAAGAAGGTGGTTGTGTTTCCCCAGAAGACCTGTAAACTTTTTGTTTGGTTGTCTAATGAATCCTGCTGTGAACAGGCATTTTTGGGGGGACAAAGAAGCAGCTAAGTTACGTGTATATGCTTCAGGTGCTTTACAGAATAAAAAAGGTGATGTGCACTAGAAGTTTCAAGGGTAACTAGTCATACATGAAAGAACTCTGAATCACCTCCAGTTATGGCCATGTTTACTTATAGACATCTCGGGCTCCCACTGTACTAGGAAAAGCAGAGCAATTTGAGTTGGAGGGACTGTGAAAAGGGAGCCTTCTGAAAGCGTCTGGGAACAGCAGGTAAGTCCTGGTGTTTCATCAGAGGTTGCATTTCATGTCTTCATCTCCTCTTCTGTGACATTGCCAGGATTTGGGGTAAGTAAAGACATAAATTCCAGACATGGTCAATACATCACAGTGACCTCACAGACAACAATTTTATCCTTCTTAACCGGTTTTGAATTTTCTGTCCACTCACTGTACCCAGCCCAATCACCTGATAACAAAAGAGAGCAAGTGATGAAGGAAAAGGGAATTTGCAGTGGTGTTTCTCCTCTGCAAATTATCTCATTCAGGTGTACAGTCTAGAGAGTCACTGGCAGTGTCAGAGAAAAGTCAATACTGCAACAATGCCCTCACTAGTTCTGCCATGGCCAGGAATACAGCTATTAATGCCAAATGTGTGACAATGGTAGCAAAGGACCAGGACTCTCTCTCTCTCTCTCTCTCTTTTTTTTTTTTTTTCCTTCCGAGAGCATGTCTTACACTCTCTGTCAGTCCTACCAAGAGATTTTTCTTGTATAAGCATCATCTTTTAATTTAAATTCTTATTTGCACACTTACACAATCAAATCTTCACTGGTTTTAAGAGGTTTAGAGGCAAAACACAAAATATTCATGTAGTCATGGTCTGTTTCTTAGGACACTTAAAATAGAGCAGCATCAGAATTCAGCTACAAACTCAGAAACCCACAAATATTCTCAAGGCACTCATACATGAAAATTTTCAAATTGAGCTCAAAAGGGTTAATTTTTTGTATTGTGAGTGAAACTCACAGCTCTGGTCTTATGTAGAAAAGATAAGACCAAAATGTGCTATGATGTGGACCATGAAAATGGTTTCCATGACAGCTTTCCCGCTACTTGCTGTTTATGGCTGCTGTGTTGTCATTTCTCTGGGTACTACCAAACATCACTACTGTTACTTGCCACCCTGCTTCATCTTGCCATCGCTCATCCCATCAGATCCAGCAGTATCCCAATCTTTAAGAAACAGTCATTGGCATACAGGATCCTACACCCTGACCCTGCTCTTGGACAGACCCCTCCAACATCCTCTTTTTTTTTTTTTTTTTTTTTTTTTTTTTTAATTGTATATGACCTCTATCCAGGATAGGTTGCAATACTGCTCTATCTCCAATGTCCTGGACATAATTCTCTTCTCTACTCATTTTCAGATTAATTCATTTCAGTTATTCCATTAATGGAAGGAAACTCACCCAAACTGTTACTTAAGTGACAGGCAAATCCCATCTGGCTTGATCCTTTTACTCAGGGAATGGAAGGGGCCTTTGTTTCTTGAGCCCTGACTTGTCTGTCTTCCTGCTCAGCAATAACTCTCAATGAATGTGCCTCTCATTGAAGATTTCATCAATGAGGCTTACACTTGTAAAGGATAAAATCTCTAAACTAACAGCATCTTTAAACTGGGGTTAGTTTTGTAAATGTGTATCCACATGGAGAGAGGGAGAGAGAGAAAAAGAGTAACAGCCATAGCATTCTGTTGTTTGAAATAAGTCTGTTGTTTAAAAGGCTCTGGGCAGTGTAATTTTTACTTTTATAGGCATGACCTGAATGTGTTTGACTTTTCAAATCCCTTCTCCAGAGATCCAAAGGGGTCTGTTTATAAAATATACATCTCAGACTCCTTCCTATATAAAGTTCAGAAAGCAGTTTCTACTGCTATGTATAAATTTGTCCCTGATGCTTTATCCTTGGAAGAATCTCCTTCTAACTCAAACACTTCCTTTCACAGACAAAAAAAGGTGTCTTAGGCAGACTGTTTCCTATACACACACCCCCACACACATACTTACATATGTATATATATATACACATAGAAAGAAGTATATTCTGGCTGCTGTGGGAGCCTTTGTACAAAGTCTGAAACATTAACTGTATAAGCAGCAGAGGAAAATCACTGCTTCTTTTGATCATTTCTCCTGCCAAGTAACTGTCTCTGTCCTTTCATACCTCAGGCTGACTGCAACAGTTGTCAAGGCTCACAGGCAGAGACTGACATGACTCCTACCTCCTGTTCCTGCCAGAAGGAGAACTGTAATTCATGCATTTGCAGTGCACCACCACAACCTATCTTGTGTTTTATAGCTAGTTAGACAATTGTATGGGAGATACAAAGGGGAAAGGAAGAGGTCATGAACTGAACTGAACCGAACTGAACTGATGTTGGAAATTAAATCCTATAATGGTACCTTGATTTCAGAATCTCCTAGTCAGCGGTAAATCTTTTATTTATTTATTTATTTTTCTTCTGTGTTCATTCTGTAATCTATCCCCTTTGACTACATGCCAATATACATGCAAAGCTACCCCCTAAGAGAGAAAAATCTTGCAAGGCTAAAGGTATAGCTTCCTGAAATCAGATTATGGTGTTCTTAGAGGCTGTTTCCTGGTTAGTGTGCAGTGAACCTGGTTAGGACCTCCCTGAACTCTCTTCTCTTGCCCTCTGTTTCTTTTTTTTGCAGTCATTTTCTCCTCTTTTATTTTTATGCAGGACTGGTAAGACTGTGCTGCAAACATGTCCTATGAAACTGGATAAATGATAACCTGTGAAAAGGTCTACAATGTGGTACCATAAAGAATTGCATCAATACAATCAAAGGGGTGGTGATATACAGCAGGAAGGAAAAGAGGGACAGAAACAAGCAGGTCAGGAGGGGCAGAGCCCACTTAAACCAGATTTACCCAAATACCGGATTTTCTTACTGACCTTTGCAGTAAATAGTGGAGCAAATGTGCTACACTGTAGAATGGCTATTCAATGATGGTTATTTTTAAATTTACCCTCTCTTCCAAAACATATCACCGTTATGCGAGTAACACAGAAAGGCAGTTGCAAGGTAAGAGTTGTTGGTAGCAAGCAGAGAAAGGCATGTAAAGAGCCATTTGTTTTGTCCTTTGGTGGCTGAATTTAATTTCTGTGTTACATTACATTTCCATTACATTTACTTTCTTCTGTTTCATGTAAAATGTATTTTTGATCCAAAGGACTATACCTTCTTTTATATGTTTTGTGGTGTAGCTAATGAATGTGAGGCATAGCCATAGAAGTATGCCTTTGGCTGTATACTTGTAAGGCCAAGTAAAACATAAACTCAATTGACACAGTATTGTTAACTTCCTTTTCCCCTGCTCATGCAGATTTCTGTAAATATATATGAATAACTTAATTGGTCATCTATGATGAATAGCTGCAAGTTTATAAAGAAGTACATGAGATGTACAAAAGAAGAAAACAAACAAAAAAAAAGGTTAAAAAAATTATGTTCTTATATATATATACAACTTCTTAATCTTTATAAGTAGCTGCCGTGTGATGCACGTTGAGTATATATCAGCTGCATCTTAAAGGCAATTGAACAGCATATGTAAGGACTGACCTTGCATTTGCTTGATAGCCTGTGATCAGATTTTTATGCAGGATTACTTGCGGAAGGAGAAGTACTAGAATATACCTATATAGTAAGGTACAGACCTAGACTAACAGCCAGAACACAATTTCCCCATCACTGATTCATCATTGGACTCAGCTCTTAAAATATACATGACATTTTTTTTATTTGGTATTAGATATGTACAAACAATACTGTAAATAATATTTAGTGTTTTCATGTGTAACAGTTGCCATTAATTTCCTTAGGTCTCATGACATTCATTTATGCTAGTTTCTCAGCTTGTACTGTTTTAGTTAAGTAAAAGTAAGGAAATGGAGACAGAGAAGTTTTCTGGAAGACTGGCTTTTGAGATTGTATCTGCGTTCACTGTTTTGGGCAATGCCAGGAGTCTACTGACAATAACTACCTGCAAATAAAGTACTGTAGTTTATTGTGCCTATCCAAGTTTTTGACATGTTATAATGAGACTCAGAAAGGTGAATGTTTTCCCCAGGTTTGTGCCATAGCAACAAAAATATGAGAGCTCAGATTGTTTCCACTAGCATTGTCACATTAGAATAACACCCTTCTCCTGGTACAGGTCATACATATCACTACTAAAACCCTGTTTCTTTTCTTTGCAAAAATGAGCTCCTTAAACTTTCTGAGTACCTTTGGAGCTATCATAGAAAGTAAATAGTAAAACAAACAAACAAAAAACAAACAACAACAACAACAACAACAAAAAACAACACAATTCAACTAACCAACCAACCAACCAATCAAACAAAATCTCATTCCCTCAAACCTCATAAGTCTATTAGAGAATAAAAGGCACACATGAAAATCAATGCATGGGGAATGATCATGATGTATGTTGACTATAAAACACAGGGTAGATGGAAAGCCCTATCAGGACTTGAACTGCTGCAAGATCCAACAGCTCTTGTGCTAGAAATAAATTTAATTTACTAGAGAGTTACAGGATATACAGAAGTCAATGTGCAATATATTGAGGTAACTCATGTCCTGTGTGTCATTCCTGACATGGGTGATGAAGAAATTATTAGGTCATTCCTGGCTTCTTTAGAGGTGTGATAGTACAGGACCAATTCATACACTCGATCTAACACTTAAGAATATGGAGCTCCTATGGGTTCAAGAACAGCATAAATAAATAAGTAGATTAGGACTTGTGCTGTCTCTATCTGTCATCTGCATGCCCTAAGATAGAATAAATTCTCAGCATTTGCCTCAGTTCTTGGATCAGTGCTCCAGGTCACATAATGCTTTGAGACCAAATGCAAATCTTCATCCATGTCTTCCTATATATATATATATATATATATATATAAAATCACAACCTCACTGAAGGAAGAATCAAAATTCTCATTCATTTAAGGGAACAGTGCTTGGTCTTCTTCCAGATTTGCCACCTCAGAGCTAGTAAGACTGAGGTTGTGACCTGTGATAAGTAGATAATCTTCATGTCCAAAGATTTCCCTTGTCTTATTTCAAGGAGCTAGGTAATGAGAAAAAAAAAAAAAAAAAAAAGAGTGAAAGAGAGAAAGAAAAACAAACAAACAAACAAACAACACTCTGTGCATATACAAAAATAAACAAACATGCCTACTTGTAACAGCCTGCAAGGGCTTTGCTTCTCACCAGCACATTTACTGTGCTTACAAGAGTTATAAAAACATATAACCTGTGCTCGCCAGAATTTGGCCCCCAGATGCAGTCACTGTTGCTAAGAAGATCATGCGGGCACTGCAGACATTAGGAGCCTGTCAGAGGCCTGTGCACTGTTTGTAAGCAGTTAATTAAAATAATGTATTTAGACACATTAGCACTTCCCTCTGTATGAGTGTGAGCGTGATATCTGCAGCAAGGGAAGTGTTATCTGTTAGCAGCAATTGCATTAGGTATGTAGATCTTATCACAGTGTCTTCACTTTTCCTTTCAGTCTTTTACTGAAAGCTTTCAGACCTCTTGTCCCTTCATCTGAATTATGGAATATATTTTGTTCACCCCAAACAAGGTCTTGTTAAGTGATTCTTATATCTCTGGACCATACAACACTCTGTGCATATACAAAAATGAGAGTAGATAAGCAATGTTAGCTGAAATACAAAGGTTTTATCATAGCTGAAGTACTGTAACATTTCTACTGTTTCCTGGAAACTGATACTGATTTGAAGAAATAAAAGAAGATAAATCATCCAAATTAAACAAACAAATGACAACAGCAACAACCAAGCAAACAAACAAACAATCAAAAAACACTTTTACTTTCATTTGTGGATATCATTGATGAGATTACCCAGTAACTCAATAGTTCTGTTCCATATTTAGCTCTTGAAGGGTATCAGTGAAAGAAATTGTATATGTGTAAAAACTGCTGCTAATGACACAAAGAATCAGAAGTCAATGACAGAGGAATGTTGTAAAAAACAGCTGTCTGTGATAACATTTTTGTGGATTTCAGATTTGAACACGAGCCCTTTGAAATATAGATGGACACAGGATATTCCATTAAAAGTCATTGTGATGACAAACCATTAATCATTTTTGCTCCGAATCAGATGCACTGGTCATAATACAGAAATCAGAGAAGCACTTCATGTTTTTAAACACAAGTATCAACATTTCACATAGTTCTGTGCTTCAGAGTTTTGTTAAAACTCATTATTACAGAGAGGGAACATTTTCAGAAGTCCCTTTAAAATGGATATTTTTGTACAGAATTTTAATCAAGGAGAATAAGTAGAGTAGATAACATTGAAGAAAAAAGACTTTTGTTAGCTATTAATGTTTGACAACAAATACTTAGATAATATTTGACATCATATTTTTCATTTTTGAGCTACTATCTCTATTACAATTTTGAAATTTCATATTGGTTACAGATGAAAATTGAAAACTCATGTGCTCTGCAAACCTAAGTATAAGTGACCTGATGTTGCACAAGAGTCAGGTAACAAAAAGTGAAAACATTCTTGGAATTGATCTGTAAGTACTTCTTACTCTCCAATTGAACCTGTTTGGGGGTTTTACTATTGTGGTTTCATTGCTTTACAGACTAATTGGTTTAGATCTGCTTAGAACAGGAAAACCTAACACGCTCGGGGTGAGCTGCTTCCTCCTCTCACTATGGTTAACACACAAATCTGCAGAATCTGCAGGGCTGAAAAAAGCTAAGTGATTAACATAAAAAGCCATTTCAAACATAAAAATGCTCAAAAATTATTATTATTATTTATTTATTTATTTATTTATTTATTTATTTTTTACTAGACTGAAACAAAATTAATCTCACAATATAGTGTAAAGAATAATTCAGTAGACCAGAATACAGGGTTAACTGGTTCATCTACATAGTCATACTCTGTGCTATAGTTCAGCAAAAATCAAAACAAAATACCTGTGCTAGAGGCTGTTTCGGGTGTCTGGAAAGTTAGGGGGAGGAATTTGGCTGAAATTTTGTTGAGTGGATGGTGTAGGCTGAAATTATGTCAGAAGTTCCACCATCTTCTGCAATCAGCTTCAGTGCTGGGTGATGTTGAGAATGGAAACTGTGCTAGAAAGAAATGTCTCCTTAATTCCTACCCCAAGCCTCAACACTTTAATGTCATTCATAAAAGAAAATGAAAAGAAATGATTTCTTAAAAATAAAATTTCTCCTCCTCCCCCTAAACATTCTCTCTAATATAGAATGAAGAAAGCATATTTTAGTTGTTCAGATGATGAAAGTATAAACATATAGCACTTATCAGAGAAAAAAAGGAAAAAAAAAAAAAAAGGTATCTTTCAAGGGAAAAAAAATATTTGAAAAAGGGAGGGAGAAGGAAAAATTATGTTCCATATTTTCTAATTGTTTCCTTTAAGTCTTCAACAGGAAACTGCATACTAAGATTTACCATTGTCAAATGGTATACTACTATTTAAGTACATAACTCACTAAAGCATAACCAAATATACTAATGCATGACATGTAGTGCATGTAGTGAAGAAAAGCTGTTTTTGTGAGGTTATAAATAAGTCTGAGCTAAGAGGAGCTTACAAGAATATGGTTTTATTTACAATAACAATCTACATGATCTGGAAGATCAGTTTTTACCACAACCACTGGCATCAGTCTGTTGGGTGACTAGGAGCACCCCACAAGGATCAGATATGAGTCTATTTTTGTTAGGTATTAAGTTATCGATAACATATTATAACTTTTTACACTAGAGTCCTTATTTGGACTTTAGGGAGGAAAAGAAATATGAGGTTGGTTGGCTGAATGAGTAATTCTAATACTTCGTCAGCTCAGGTCATTTATAGTATTTGTATTTCACTTTTACTCTCCAGTCAACAGCAAAGAACATAACCGTCACTTCAGAGAAGATGGTCTTTCAAAGACAAGCAGCATTAACACAGACCTGTGATTCTACCAGGGTGTGATCTTTGTTTATTTTAACTTTGAGAGATGAAAACCAATTTTTGGTGAGACTAGGTTAGTCAGTAATCCTTATTGCTGGCAACAACAACAACAAAAAAACAGCTGAAGTCTATCGAAATTTTAAAAAGTAATACTATTGATATAGGTAATTGTTTGTCTTTTCCTGTTATGGAAGATGCTTCTGTTTCCCTCTCTGACCATCAGCACTTAGGTAAACAAAATATTATGTTGCTTCTGAAATCAACAAAAGACTAAATATAATTCTATTCTAATTTCCCTCTTCCTCCTCCCTACCCCTGTCCCCAAAAACCAAAGGAAACAGAAATAAAATTAAATTAAAATAAAATAAAATAAAATTCCTGTCTCACAGGCTGCTCACAAAGAAAGTGAAGACAAAATTTAAAATAAAATAAAATAAAATAAAAAATGTATATACTCTTTGGTCACTGGGCTTTTCAGGCTTAGTTTCAGAAAGGATGCCCAATTTGTACATGACTTTTTTCATTACATCTTTTTCCTCCTCTCTTCACTCCCAGCACTACTATCCCAGATGATTTTGGCAGATGTCTTTTGTTGAAATTATTGACCATTTTCATATTTTACATTAGTTAATGACTGATTTCAGAACTATGTGGCTCCTACAACTCAGAATAAGCTCTGCCCATAACATATATATTTGATGCAGTTCAGACAGATTTCTTTGTGAAGTCATACATCTAAATCAGCAAACAAGTTTCCACTACTTTTCAAGCTACTTTCTTCAAAAAGGAAACCAAACCTCTGACTTAAGAGAAAAGAAAGAAAACACAGAATCAGTTGTTACACATTTGACTTTCTCAGCTACTGAAAACATAATTCTTGAACCAGTATTTTTGCAAGGCAGCATGGCTGACAGTTACTTTCCACAAAGATGAATATTAATCTTCCAGGTTGCCATATTCTAGAATGAGTGACTTTATTTAGGTTTCTAGATCTGTACACATAAGGATGGAAGATATTGGTGATCTTTTGGAAATAACTCAACCTGCACAAGAGTCCACCATAAGAGCCCTGCTTTGTAGGACTTTGGTCTTCAGGAATACCTGAAACTTTTGTGAACTATCTTAGCACCTTAGAACACAGGATTGCAATCCCTTTTTCAAACTGAAAAGGAAACTCTTCCCTTTTCATCCCTAGGCACAGAGTCTTCCTCTTTCCCAACCAATGACATGTTTGAGACAGAGCTGTCCTCACCACGCACAGCAGAATCAAGAAGTTACTCATCTGCTCTTTTGATGGGACAAAAGGTTAGAAAAATACACAGGGCTATTGACTCACCCACAAAAAGGCAGAGCTGCGTGTGTGTGTACAGTGAAATACCATTGCACACCACTGCTTGCAAATGGAAACAAAAGGTTTGCTTGTAGTGAGTAATCAATGCTGCAGACTGCCTTCATTTTGTGACAGAAAACAGAATAAATTCCCCTAATTTTTCTCACACAGTCCTGCTTCCTCTTCATCATCTAAGAAAGGGAAGGCTCTTCCACCTCAAGCACCTGGACAGTACCTTATTCTTCCTACCCTTCTTCCATCAAATTCAAGACCTTAGAAAGTGACAAATATATTTACAAATATATTTAGAAGTGAAAGTCTTGATATCATGGGAAATTTCTGTACCCACCACTCTGTTAATAAATAATTTCACAAAGCAAAAAGTTATAATGTAGGGGAAATACCTTTAACGGAGGACAGTCTTTAAAAAAAAAAAAAAAAAAAAAGACTATACAGAATTATCACTGGAAATATTTCCCTCATCTCAAAATTTGGGTTGAAAGTGCTCCTGGTTGATGTAAGTTCACATATCAGACTTTGTCTCTGGACAGCCATACTTAGTTTGTGAACCCAGAGGTCTCCTGAGGAGCTTGTTTACTAGACTGTGGAAGGCATAAAATCATAGATTCATTTAGGCTGGAAAAGACCTCTAAGTTCATCAAGTCCAACCATTCTCAGCAGACTAAAACTTATTACACAGAGGTTTGCACCTCTCCTTGAAGATGTTCAGGGAACCAAAAATGAAAACAGTTTGAAAAGCACTGATTTAGCCGGTTATGCAAAAGACCAATAGAGGCTCAGACACCCTGGCTGTGTTCTATTATCCTCAAGAAAACCTTTCCTGTCAGGAGGACTGAACTGGAGCCAATGAATGGCCACTCACAGCCAGTAGGAAAAAAAAAAAAAAAAAAAAAAGGCAGTAGAAAAGTGCTGTTGATTAGCTGACAGACATAAAGCAGCTTTACTGGGGCTGAGTATCTGTGTGAGTGTTGCTGTAGCCAAGGAGCAGCTCCCAGACCTTGTTACACAACTCAGCTGAGGCATAGCTTCCTTAATTCAAAGCCAGGAAAAACAAAACACATCTATGAAGCAGAAGAGTATCTGACTGAGGACAGTGATTTCTGCAATCTGGAATTTATAGTAAAAGTCCAATTGGAACTAATGTTTACAAGATGCAGGTCAGTAAAACCACACACACAAAACCTCTGCTTTCATTTTGTGTCCTTTGCAGTCCTAACTTACTAGATGGGATAGGAAATGTTTGCATTAATTAGAGTATAGACTTGGGGGCCAGTAGTCCTGGATTATTTTCCAGGCTCTGGCACTGATTTTCTGTTGCCCAGTCCTTGCTCGTATTAAAACCATTTTTACTGAACTGGTTCAAGAGTGCTCAAGGATACAGTAATTTAAGCACAGTTTAGCTGGATGGAGTGAGACATTAATAAAGTAGTGCTCTCTTCCTACTACCAATAATGCTCCTTTACAGTAAATCATAGTAGCAGTAACCCTTAAAACGAAAACTTTTAAAATTGACTCACCAAAAGGTACTCATATTTAAACAAGAGCACTTTAAGCAGCAAAGGGTGTGACTCTTATCCTGTGTTACCCACCTCTGTACTCTGTTTTCTCATGTATGGAGCGTCAAATTCAGCACTTCAGAAGTGTTTTTTCTCACTAATTTGCTTGTAATATTTCCAGTAAAAGAATTGACCAATGCAGAGTACTTTTAAAAGCCAAAGCAGTTACTGTATCTGAAGGGAAAAATAAAAAGTCTCCTATATAATCTGGATAAGTTTACTTCTATAAAATCATCCAGCTAACAAATACAGGGATGTTATGAAAAAGATTTTTGAAAAACTATGTTCACTTTGTCTTCATCCATACCATGAAAAATACAGACCAAATTCTCCACTGATGTACCACAGTTTTAACTCATATTTTCATCATCTGAGAACTTTGTCTCATTGAAAAAATGTGTCATTTTAAAAAATAAATTCAAAAGTAGTTCAGGTAACATGTTTATCTATACAGATAACAAACAAAGCAAAAAATGTAAATGATACCAAATATTTAGAAGGATCTTTTTATTATTATTATTATTATTATTATTTTCTTAGAAATTATTTTGCAATTTAAATTAATTAGTTGCCTGTGACTGGATTTATCAGTTAAGCTTGAGAGTTAATACAGTTTATTACAGAAGGATTAGGGACTAGCTAAGGAAAAGGAAACATATAGTTTAATATAGTTGGTTAGTGATTTTTGGAAAAAAAAAAAAAAAAAAAAAAAAACCTTTATTAATGAAATTTGCTAGTGGCACAAAGTTAGAATTACATCAACCAAGTAGTGAAAGATTAGGATGTCAGAAGCTTACTTGGACACTTCATTTGGATAAACATTATTTTTTTCTGTGAATTGTGTGCCCTTCAGTTGAATATAATACAGAGAAATGTGAATGCATCAATCTGTTTCAGTGAGGTCTGAGTCTGCTCTGGGATTTGGCGAAGTAAAATGCAAAACTGTATCAGGTGAGATACTGCAAGTAGGGTGAATTTTTGATGCGTTCATTCACCAACACCTCTTCTCATTCAGGTTGGAAGCAGGTAAAGGACTTTACTAGAACAGGAAGAACTGCCCTATTCCTCCCCAGATTTCCCAGGTAGAAAAAAGATATGTAGTGAAAAGATATGTATGCACTACATGTAAAGTTTTGCAGCAATTTAGATTTGTTGCACATGCGCACAGCACATGTTTAACACCTGAGTGGTAAGTCTAATACCTCGAAAGATGCAACATCCAGAGGTAATGATTCTTGGAAGTGTTAGACGAAATATATATATTATTGAGTTCAGGATGTTCTGCAGAAAAACTTAGAATTTTTGGACCCAGCCTGATTAATACACAGTGGGTTTAAGTGAGACTAAAATCCTGGACACATGTATAAATTCACAAATTTTGTATAGAAATGTAGGACATGCTTATGGAAACCAATAATGGAAGGAAGAGAGTTTCATTTGTAAGAGGAGCCTGGAAGACAATACAATCAAGATCCTGAAGTTACATAGACTGAAAGGTAAGCAGGGATTTGGGTGTACTGGGACTCACATCCAGACCATGAAGAAGCAGTATCACATGCATTAGTTTAGGCACAACTTTAACAGTTTCAGCCATTTCCACAGTGAAATTCTTTTTTTTTGTTTTACTCAGAACCACAACATCTCTTCAATACAACATTTCAGGCTTGTGAAGTCAATCAGTCAATGAGATATGTCAACTGAAATCAAATGCAGGCTGTTTCTCAATGCTAAGCTCAAGAGGTCATTTGGTAGTAGCTGATTTATATTAAACGTCAGAACATCAGAAAGTGAAATATCAGCTCACTTTTATTTTTTTATTATTTGTGTGTGTGTGAAAAACATAATATTTATACTTCCCTTGGTTTAATAATAAAACATCTTTTACTTTGGATTTACTCCTGTCCCTAGTTTTGTATGAAATTTGTTGCAAATTCTTGTTGACAAATAAGTACTGAAAAGCCCATTAAAATGATGTTAAGGCCTATGATTACATCATCCTTTGATGGGACATCCTTTTCTTTAACCATTTTTTTTGACACTTTCCCCATGTGCTCAAGATAAAGAAATAGGGTCAGTGTCATGAAAAGTGACAAACTAACCTGTTGCTTCATAGACAGATCTGAGAACATGTGAAACATACAGGACTTCAGAGGTATTACTTGCATTTCATTTGTGACTTCATTCCACAAAATCAGCCATGGTCTCTTCAATAATCCCTAAGTGTAGTCACCAAAATATATAAAACTCTGAAAAGAAATAGATTGTGTATGGTCTAAAGGTAAAGTTTATCCTGGGAAATGTTACAAGTGAGGTCTTAACAGGCTGTAGAAGAAGAGTGCCTAAATAACCCCCTCACTGAAGTCTGTGAGTTAGCAGATTGGTCAGCAGCAAACCTTCTTGAACCTCTGCCAAGGTATAAAACTAAGGAGGCATGAGGCTTAAAAACACTATATCCCCCACTTGCTACGTTATAACACAGATGGCTTGCACTGTCCTTCGTGTCTTTTGTTGCTGTCAATGCTCATATGTTTCTCACCCACTTGCCTATGTCAGGGTACTTCTCCAATGATGTGGGCTTTCTGGTAGCTTGGAAAGAGGCACCAGATTGCTGTTCTAAGCATCTGAAGAGTTGGAATAAAAAAGTTTTAACCCTAATGAAGTGAACATGGAGGTCATGAACACATCATGATGTTAAAGTTGTGTTTTCTCTGAAGAACTGGTGCCTAATTTCCATTCATCTTCTCTCAGTATGGAAGATTAAGCTTTACATTATCTATTGGATCTAGAGCTAGAATGATGTGGCACACTTGATATGATTTCAAATGGACACTCGTTTGGTAGTGCTGAGCCACTCCTGACCATATACTGCCTATTTTAAACAATAATGCATGCCCTCAGTATGAACACATGTCAGCATTACTGCGAATCAAAGCCAGAGTTCAGCTAATTTGTATGTTTGCATTAGCTACTGAATGTTTCTCTAATAAGATATAGCTATCTTTTTTAAACAAGTGTTGATATTGCAATGACTGCTCCATAATGACTTGTTCATGTTTCCAAAGTATTTATTTTGTTCTTAATTCATACATGAGGTCCAGAAGCAATATTTTCTAACTTTACACTGTCCAAAAGATAGGGCTGAAAAGTATTTCAGACTAGGTACTTCATTAACATGCCACTGTACCGCTCATTAACATTGAAAATTTTTAGTTAAAACTAATGATTGGCAAATTCACTGGCAAATAGCCAGTGGGGAAAAAAAATCTGTTCAGTGTTATAACACCATATGTAATCCTTGTCTTTCTCAGTAGCTGGGACAAATAAGTTTCCCCTGACACTAATATTTAAAAAGAAACTGTAATTTTCTAGACTGCTGTAAGGCTGATGGTGGTGGATTAAATCTATTTGGCTTTCAAAGCTATATGTTGTCACATGGGAATCCTTAGATTAAACTGGGAAAGATGTAAATTAATAAAGGAATCTTAAATCAACTAAGGAGCTGGTTAAAGAGGATAAAAACATAGACTCCACCAAAAAGGAAGGAGTTCCTCTAGAAATAATTTTAAAATGCATCTGAAAATATTTTTATTAGAAACTATAGCCAAAATAGAATGAGAGACTAATAAAATTTTCTGATGAAAAAAAGTTGGAAAACATCTTCAACACAGGGAATATTGCAGAGGTGGAAGAAAGAAACAGGGAGTCTATAAGAATCACAATAGATGGTTTTAGTACAACATGGAAAATTGGTTGGAAATGACAGAGACAAAACTAGTCTGACCTTTAACAATTACAGGTTAGTAACAATGTTTCCACTATTCAGACTAGTGAGGATCTTGAACAGCTTTCCAAAATAAGTACAAAATAATCTACGCAGATTGAGGATGGAGTTTGTTCAGTTTATGAAGGGGATTATATGAGTTCTTATTGCCTGCAGTAACAGGAAACTGGAACAGTGTTGCAGAACCTCATAAAATCTGTTACTCCTAGCCTTTTCCTCCATTTATTTTTGCAAAATTTTATGTGCATTTTTTCCTTGTTCTCTCTAACAACTCAGTACTTTTTAAAAAACATGAGGAACTCCTGCAAAACAGTGAAAGGTATGGAAAAGGACTGCAGGAAATCGATATTAAAACACACAGAATGATTTTCCTCATTTTCAAGGCTTGTGTGATTTGAAACACTGGAGTGGTACTCTGGGGCTCTTTCCATTGCAACACATGAGGTGATTACATTTGAATTTGTTTCTTGGAGAAGACCCAGCAAAAGCACTCAGATGGAAAGTCCTGCAATCACAATACCACTGAGACTTTATTAACAAGCACCATTACAT
The DNA here is from genome assembly GCA_011076525.1 of Nettapus auritus. NCBI lineage: Eukaryota > Metazoa > Chordata > Aves > Anseriformes > Anatidae > Nettapus > Nettapus auritus. The sequence continues at coordinate 34,761 of JAACYP010030864.1, forward strand.
CACCGCTTGCTAAAAGGACAGTTCATCCTTTTTTCATAGACTGTTGTGAGGGTGAGGAGGCTGAAGACATTCAAACAAACCTATTTTGTTGCCTGAAAGGTATTCATAACCCCTAGACATGTGGGTGGGTGGAGTGAGTGGGCAATATCACTCTATCTTAAAGCAGCAGATATTTTAACACCTGTAGATAAGTAGTTCAAATTGTAGGAGCCACTCAGGGAAAGGAATTTGTTTGCTTGGACAAAATAAGAAACAAGATGAAAACAAGCAAAGTGAGTGTGTGTGATACCTTCCAGTAGAAAAGTAACTCAAACCACATATTTTGGATCTATAATTAGAAAAAAGAAGAAAAAAAAAAAAAAAAAAAAAAAAAAAAAGAGCAACCTCAAAACTTTCTGCGCTAATTTTAGGATTCATAGATTATATTTCCTTTCCTCACTCTTATTTTAACATTTTAATGCATTAAAAAGTTTTTTTTTTTTTTTTTTTTTTTTTTTAAAAATAAAAAAAATTAAAATCACAGCTCTCTTACCTATGTCTAAACCTGATTTAATTAGTAAGTTTTAGTGGGACAGCAGCTCTCAAGGAAACCTGTATCTGAACAGATTATAATTGGCACACTAAAGTCTGTCTGAGTATGTAGAGAATTATATCATTTTAATGGGAAACATGCCTGCATTTTTCAATAGGTATTAACACTGAAGTTTGGTGATCTTAGTGTAAATATGATCTATTAGTTATCTATTTCACTCATGACCATTGTCTGTAGAGAAAATGTTTAAACATCTGTGATGATTTGCACTGTAATTGTCTCCTGCAGATGACATGAGATCTTTCAACACTAAATAATGAAAAAAAAAATCTTCAATAATAAATTATTTCAAAATCAGAAAATAATTTCAAGAAGTGTGGCAAAGCAATATGACTTACAAAAAAAAAAAAAAAAAAAAAAAAAAAAGAAGAAGAATTTTAGCAGCCATGGTTTAGACCTGCATATAAACTTTTTAGTTATGAGATGAAGTGTTACATTTAAATATTCTTAGGATGTCTGTCAATGTTCAAGTCTTGTTTAGGCTCATTATTTGGTCATATTTCTAAATCTAATATGAGAACAACATTTCTAAGAATGATGATTTCTATTAAAAAATAAAGTAGAATTGAAGTGTTTTCTCATGTTAGGGGCTGTGAGCTGAATTTGATTTCATCCGCTTTGCCTAAATCTGGGTAACAAAGTGAATTCTGCTTGAAAGTCCCAAATTTCCAGGTGTTGTATGTCTGGAATTATTTCCAGAACATCTGTAATTTCATCTTCAAAGGAAACAAAGCACTGGAAGCTGAAGCTGCACTGTTTTCCTAAATGGAAATAGCCTCTCAGAATAAACCTGGGAAGAGAACACAGCCCTCCTAAATTTCTTAGGCTTACTGAAATTTTCTTGTGAAGTCATGCATTTTGCATTAATTCTTACTGATCAGTCAGTCACCCAGTTAGCCAAATGTTTTCCTGGAAAAAGCAGTGGCCAAAGCCAGAAGAAATGCAAATATTGACTCAGAAATATTTTAGCCAATAATCAGATATAAGCAACTTTTGGTTCAAATGTATCAGTAGGTAAAGGCCTGATTTATCACTTAAAGATCAAGATATTGCTGTCTTTTTAAGCATAAGCATCACTTATCCCACCCCACTCCCCATCCTCCAATTACTTTTATTTGGCTTCTTATTTAGAATGCTACATCTGTAAGGTATAGTGCATAGTAAATCCCTTTCATTGTTGCACTTCTCTGATATTGGTTCTCTGCTGCAAAAGAAGTCTTTGGGCCAGGACCAATCTGACATACTGTGGATGCTCTTGCAAGAAATAAAGTAAGCTTGAACAATAATCTTTAAAGAGTTTCCTGTATCTATATTGGCTGCATTTTTTAAGCTGTCTGAAAAGATAATATGTTAATCTCTGTTCGAAATTACTAGAATTTCTGCCTTTCAAACTGGATGCTTTTGAACATTCCAGGTGGATCATTTCATCTTCCAGTATCAATTGCCTTTTAGTATAACAATGTTTATCTTAAGTTATCTTACTCCTATTATGTCACATGTAAATTTTCTAGTTTTTACAAAGTTGTTTAAAGAGCTTTGCAAAGCTTTGCAAGCAACTTTCACCAAACATCTCTGTGCAGTTTTTGAATATCCTAGACTTAAAAGGCTATGGAAGATGCTGTACAGTGATACAAATGTAAGTGTTACTATTTCACTCCTCCCTTTCATCATGAAATTTGCATTCCAAATACACTTGCAGGACTAGGATGTAGGACAGCGACTCAATTTTATCCAGTTTGTCTTTTATGCCAAACATCAAACCTTGAGAATTTGCAGGAAATTGGCTAAAAAGTTTTTGTTTTGTATCAATAAACAACAAATCACAAGATACTTTCTTCTATTTGCAGTGAAATAACCAACCTCATTTTCTCCTGCAGGGAGACTCAGGATATCAAATTTATTGCAGTATACATTTTATTTATTTTATTTTATTTTATTTTATTTTATTTATTTTATTTTATTTTATTTTATTTTATTTTATTCTTTATATATATAGTTTTTGTCCTTGATAGCAATTACCCTAGTTCAATCTAAGGAAATTTGACCTACAATATTTGTCTCAGAATTTAAATATTTACTGTGAAATATAGAGTGACTGGAAGGATGTGAATACTCAATTCTAATTGACACTGGAAGTTAGTGAAGAACAAAAATACCTGAGTGGTGTTTTTTTTGTAAGACCTACGTTTTAAAGTGTATTTCAGGTCTACTTCATCTGAATAATTAAGTGATGGTTCCTATTGAGCAGCTGTTCAGTGACGTACAGAGAGGACAGCAAACCTCACTGACATCTAGTGATAAGACAAGGGTTCTCTGGAGACTTTCAAAACCTGCCTGGATGCCATCCTGTGTGACCTGATCTAGGTGTTCCTGCTCCAGCAGGAGGATTGGGCTAGATGACCTTTCAAGGTCCCTTCCAATCCCTAACATTCTGTGATACTGTGATTCTGTTGGGGACCAGAGTAGCTGAGGCAGAGAGAAAGAGAGTGACCTCCCTGGCCAGCACTGGACACAAACTAATAAATAAATCTCTTGGTAATTACCAGCAAGGTAGCTGGGGAGAGAAGCAAATTGCATTCTAGTTATGCTGGAAAATATGAGACTGTCAGTGATTTTCTACACACAGACATTTCTCAGTAGTGGATTCAGTCTGAAATACAGAGTTCAGTCCTAGCTCCAAACAAGGTTTTTAAGAAGTAGATTATTATTTTATTTACTCCCCCAAATCATGTAAACATTTGTGTTTGAAAATCAGAACCCTTCTTTTCCTTGTTCTCTCTCTTTCCAGCACTACATAGATGACCTGATTTTCAGAGGAACAGCTCTCAAAATCCACAGGAGGTACTCAGCATGTCTGAAAATCAAGTCATAAATAGACGTGAATCTCTCTTTCTTTTTTCTTTTTTTCCTTTTTTCTTTTTTTTTTTTTTTTTTCTCGAGGAACTGAACTGCCAAGTCTCAGTAAACAGCCAAAGAAACCCAGCTTGTTCACAAATGCTAATTTAAATGTGTGTTTGCATAGGCTTATTGGACTGAATAAGTCTAAGTCACAATGAAAGGGAAATTTATTTTTGTAAAAGGAATATTTAAATTCTTGGGGTTTAGGAGAAAAAAAAAAAAAAAAGGCTGCTGTTAGAGAAATCTGCATCTGTGGGATTTGTGAGTAAGGCTGGAACGGAAGTAAAAGAGGAAATCCCCCACATCATTTAATGAAATGCTATTGTGGGATAATCACTGCCAAAGAAACTCATCAGTTCAGACTTTGAGCATCTTTGTTAAAGAGTCTGAATTGTGCAAGAGAAACATGCATTTCCTGCAGTGGGGGTCTTTTTCCCTTGAGATCAGGCTTATCGTTCCCCTGTAGGAAACAGTATCATTTATATGGGGGAGATCTGGATTTTATTATGTCTCCTTTCTCATTTAGGAAGTGGGCTGACATTCTGTTTTGAAGATCTTGAGAACAAGGAACCATTTCCTAGCACACACATACAAAAAGAAAGTCACACTTTCTTGTTATTCTCATGTCTCTTCTTAAAGGTTTGATTTCTCAGATTAAAATAGATTTATGTGTAAAACAGGTATGCAATGGATGGGAGAAAATCCCTGTCTTAATACTCCACCAAATGCACAAGAGGAAAGGTAAAGTCCTTTGTATACAGGGTAAAGGAGCTTTAGAATTCTTCCAAAGGGCAGATGTAGCTCAACTAAAATCTGCCATCTCCCAGCTCCAGCAAACCAAATCCCAGAACTTATTTACCTGAAATGGCAGCATTCAGATTTACTCCAGATCAAGCTAGCTGTCATTTAATTTCATTTAGTAATTGATCTGTAAATTGCCCAGGTGTTACATGAACAATTATATGGTTAATTCCAATAATTCCCCTCCTGAATTTATATCAGTACAACCCCACTGACCACAGTAAGATATAGAGAAATTCCCCACTGCAATCAAAGGGAGTAGAGAACCTAAGGAAATTAATAGAATCTAGACCAAAATTCCCCTAGGGAAGAAGCTTTTGGGCAGACCAATATATACAGTAAAAGTATTTTAGGTGGACCAACAAATGCTTTTCCTTGCCTTTGCTTCAGAGGTTTTGGTAATGAAGCCTATATATTTTTCATGGAAAGTAGATCCTGCTTTGGTTTCACATACAGTATTTTAGATTAGCTATGGAGAAAACAAGGAAATGATAGACTGGGCAAAGTTTCAGTTTGTTAACTGAGTTGTAAAATCTGGTCAGCTAACAGTGATTCTACAAAATCTTTCATCTTAGTGAACTTTTTAAAGGACGCTCTTTCCACCTTCTTTGAAAAACAACGGGGAGATTATGGGTGCTTGCAAAGAAGTGGAAATGAAGATTCTGATCCCAAGAAATGCATGGAGATGCCACAACTCTTACAACCTCAAATAAAACAAAACAACGGATCTTCTTTAATTCCCTGTTTAGCTGTTTCTTATAGCCAAGGGCACTCTGACAGTGACAAAGAATTCCTGGTTACAAGGGATGAAGTTGTTATGTTTCAAGTCTGAGTCATCTCTGACTAACAGCGAGTCACAGACTTATTTGAAAATGTCTGTTTCTGAATAATAATAATAATAAAAAAATACAAAGAAGATATATGCTACTTAATTATTTGGATTCTTCATATGATTAAAAATGGGTATTAGTTGTTATTTTTTATTGCAACAGCACTTAGAGACACAAGCTCTGAACCAATATCTTGCTGTGATGTATGCTGTGGAAAGAGAACAAAGCGGTCCCTGCCATCATTCAATGAAGATTGTCCTTGAAATTATAGTTACAAAAATGGTTCAATTGTTTTAATTACTAAAGTGAAGGGATTTCTATTGATTTGCTTAGAAAACTTTCACAGTCTAATAAACCATTCCAGCCAGTGGCTTGTTACCACTACTTCTGTTCTTCAGCCCCATTTTGCCTCTGAATTCTTCTGTCCTGTAACTCTCTTTCACCATCTCAAAGGGTTAATCCTTGGTCCATAGGATCAGGAATTGTAGTAAGCATTCTGGGATATAAATATATGCTCTCTTTCCCATGGTTTCTCTCTCTTACCAAATGAGTCTTGGATATAAATCCAAGATATAAGTCCTAAACATATAACAGTCAGGTTGTGAAGGCCAGTCTAGTGTGCTGAAGTTACACATCTAAATACCTGCATAAAGAGGACAGAGAGCTAAGTTCTCCTCTTTCTAGCAGCAATGCTAGCAATTTTTAAACTACTATGAAATAAGTGGGTATTCATCTTACATCCCTTTTTGCACAGTGGGAATGTTGCCCTGAAGGGTATTTAACCCCAGGAAAGGGTTGCAGCGTCTGGATCTCAGATGGCTACAGGCTCTAAAAAGACGTGCTCCTTGCAGTTTGCTGTTGGTAACTCTGGGCAGATCCCCATTTACACTTCCAGAGGCAATTTTCTCCCTCCATTCACTATCTGAAAAGCATAATCCTCTGGCTGAGATGGTCCAGATGATCTTTGTGGGACTAGTTTTCTATGTTTTAGGTGCCGTGTTTCTCAAATTCAAAATAGTTCAAAAAGTTGTTCTATGTTCTTTTGCAAAAGTATATCAGCACAGAATGTACTTCATATTAAGAATTTGTTTATTTATTTATTTAATCCTTGCCTGTATTTCAGGAGAGGAAAAGGATGATTAGGAGAAAAATATTTCCAATGTTTCGTATATAACTTAGACAAAAACAAGGGAAAAACAAACAAACAACAACAAAAAAAGAAGCAATAATATTTTCTACATACAGAAAATACAGAAAGTGTTTACAACAAAAATGAAGGTCCATAGTCATTGTTAAAACACTTCATGACAATCTATTTCATCTATCTAATCCCTTTCTGCTGGAATTAGGAGTGCAAGAAACCCTATTATCCTTCAAAACTGAAATAAAATAAAATAAAATAAAATAAAATAAAATAAAATAAAATAAAAGCCAGTGAATTATTTTAATGTACTGAAAACAACTATGAAATAACCTGTAAGCAAAACCAGTTTATATGATAAATGTTATGACAATGTGTGTTTTTTTTAAACCTCATTAATCAGTTATTGCACTTGGTGAGTCAATCATTTCCTTGCTCACAAATACCCCACAGTACTATACAGTGTACATGAAACATACTTCTCTACCAGTAACCCAACATAAGCCTCTGAATCATTTGGTACATGACAAATTTTCTCAGTGTTACAACTGAGTGGATATTTGTTGTTTCAATTTCATTTTTGTTTTGAAATTTTTTGACAATTTTATTTTGAATTAATATGAGAAATATTTAGTCCATTATTCAGAAAGAATAATTTTGTAAGACAAGATTTCCATTCATACTATGTTAATTCAATGCAGAATATCAACACAGATTTGGGACAGAATGAAGGGAAGATGATGTTAAAGAGAAAAGTACAGAAGGATATATATACTTAATTAACTGTTTCAGATTGCTGATTATGTTATTATTCAGCATCATATTATTATTCTACATCATATATCAGAGATGTCAAATGTCACAGTCAATCTATTCTGGTGTTAATAATGCTAATATGAGATTAAAAGTTAGTATAGTGTACAGTTATACATTAGTATCTGTCAGGTATTATTACTACCAAAAATGTTCAATATTTGTCAAAACTGTAGAATATTCACCAGAATGTCACTGAAGACCAACACAAAATTCAGATGTTGTTCTCTAAACAATAATTATTCAATACCTTAAAATGATATCTTTATAATGTTGTCATTGGTAACATGGACAGTGGAATTGAGTGCACCCTCAGCAAGTTTGCTGATGACACCAAGCTGTGAGAGGCAGTTGATACTCTAGAGGGAAGGGATTCTATCCAGAGGGACCTAGACAGGCTTGAGAGGTGGGCATATGAAAAGCTCATAAATTTCAAGAAGGTCAGATGTAAGGTCCTGCATCTGGGCCAAGGCAATCCCAGACACAAATACAGGCTGGGTGGAGAATGGATTTAGAGAAAGAAATGGATGTGTTGGAGAGAGTCTGGAGCAGGGCCACAAAGATGAACAGGTGGCAGGAGCACCTCTGTTATCAAGAGAGGCTGAGGCAGTTAGGGTTTTTCAGCTTGGAGAAGAGAAGGCTCTGGGAAGACCTTATGGCAGCCTTCCTGTGCCTAAAGGGGGTCTACAGAAAAAATGGAGAGAGACATTTTACATTGATGTGTAGTGACAGGGCAAAAGGTAATGGTTATAAACTAAAAGAAGATAGATTTACATTAAGGAAGAAATTCTTCACAAAAAAAAAAAAAAAAAAAAAAAAAGTTGATTTACATTAGACATTAGGAAGGAATTTTGTACTCTGAGGGTGGTGAGGCATTGGAACAGGTTGCCTGGAGGAGTTATGGATGCCCCATCCCTGGAGGTGTTCGAGTTCAGGTTGGATGGGGCTTTGAACAATCTGTTGTGGTGGAAGGTGTCCCTGCCCATGGCAGGCTATTTGGAATTAGATGGTCTTTAAGGTCCCTTCCAACTCAAATCATTCTGTGATTCTAAGCCACACTGAAGTAAGAGCCAGTTTGGCATTTTAGAGACAAGTTCTTTTAAAAAGATCAGTCAGCTTCTCTAGTTACTTTGTGAAGTCAAAATCTTTTCAGGAGCCTTTGTTTTAGATAATATGTGAGAAGAAAAGCATCAACATTTTAAAATGTATGAAATTTCTGATCTGTTTAGGAAACTACTATACTAAACAAATTTCAAATGAAAATATTTTATCTATTTTTGGCTCTCAAAGAGGCTATTATCCCACTGATTTAAAAGTGAAGTGGTAGGTTAAGAACCTTAGGTCTTTCATAAACCTTTATGTCTAAATTTCTGCCCTTTATTTTTCTCCTTAAGTTGGAATTAAATAAACTTTGGCCATACATCCGCAATGATGACTCTGAGGAACTGTATAATCTGTCAATATGTATCCATGGGTTGCTGCAGTCTTCAGCACCTAACCTAGTCACCTTTATGGAATAATGAATGGACCCAAATGCTTAAGCCACAAAGTACAATTTTTCAATTATGCATTATTTTACATGTGGTCTACTTAGCAATCAGAGATTTAGCTACTCAGAAGATGAATTGCTTTAGCAAGCCAGGGAAAAAAGAATGCCTCTAATTTTTAAAGAACTTTGATAGGCCTTTGTGATTATATCTTGTCTTCCTACCAAAAGATCTGATGTAGATATAATGCTACAGAAACAGTGTTGTGAAGTGTTGTGAAGAAAGAGTATGGTGACAAAGACAACTTTGGGAGAGAATATGGTAAAAATATTTAGACAAAAAATGAAATTCCAAACACGAATTTTCTGTACAAGGATATCTTGCATCCAAATAAGACTTTGCAGAGCCACTGTAAGAGCAAGAAATTAACACGGAACAAATTCAGAAGGAAAATAATGGACTTTTGAATAACACATGGTGAGCTAATAGGAAACATTAACAAGGAAGTAATGGTTTCTTCTTAAATTTTCAAATAAAAATGTTTTTCTGAAAGATTTGTTTTTATTAAGAAAGGTGCAAAAGAAATGAAATACTACAAGGAAATCAGATTACTGTATCCCTCCCCCCAGTAGGTTTGTAAGAAGTCACTGGCCAGATTTTCAGTGACTTCAAGTGACATGAAGAATTTTACCATTTGTTTTATTGTGTTTAAAAACAGAAATCAGTTAGATTCAACACAACAGGCAAGAGTTTCTTCAGAGCTGAACCTGTTTAATGCATACCTTTTATAAGCTTTCTGCCCCAAATCAGAAGTGTTTTTTGATCTCACTCAACATAAATGTCCTCTGACGCCTCATAGGCATCTTTTTCTGTGGACAATTTCTTCGGTGGAATGAATGCACATGATACTCCCTGTGGATCTACTATATGGAAGCCAAGAACATAGCTTGAAAAATACTAAATGGGATTTTCTCAGGCTTACCATTAAACATGCACAGAAGATTTAGTTTGCTCTGATGACTGGGTTTGAATTTGCATAACACCGTATGAGCTTTTCTTGTGTAAATAACACTAATTTTCATAGCAAAAAGGCATAAAAATTGATCTGGTGCTCTAAGGTACCAAGAAGTCTTTGTTTCACTTCCTTTCCTTTATTTATTTATTTATTTGTTTGTTTGTTTTGTTTATTGAGATCTCAGAATCACAGAATGGCTGAGGTTGTAAGGGAGCTCTGGAATTCATTATGTCCAACCTGTTTGGCTCAGGCAGGGCTACCTCACAGCAAATTACCCCCATGCATGTCCAGAAACTATGATCACTTGAAACCAAAACTCAGGGGCTGGGGGTGGTGATGGTGGTGTTCTTATTAATCTTATTAATCTACACAGACGTTCATATCTCTTGCTATTATAATCTTCTAATTGCTAACCCTCTTGTAATCACAAAACATGCTGAAAAGGAGGAATCTGGTTCCTGAACCCCTGTGAGTTATATTCTTCCCTCTAATCTAATCAGTTATTTCCATGACCACCTTTTAGTAAACACTTTAATTAGTTATCAGATACAACCTGAAACTACATTGCTTATATTGCTCAAAATCACCCCCAATCCTCCCTTTACTACAGCTACAGTTCTGAATGCTGTGCAGATCACATCAGAAAATTGCACAATTAGACACTTGACCTAGAAGCTGGAAGGTGGCAAAGAAGTGTTTTCCCTGCACTGACTTTCTTTAATAGGTATCCTTGCCTGGACACTGCTAACAAAAGGCCACTGGGCAAGATGAAAGCTTGATATGACCTGGAACAGACATTTTTCTGTTTCTTAGTAAACCCAAGATCTGAACTGCATCTAGTTCTGCAAAGAACTGTGAACCAAATAATTTCACATTTGAGGGGAGAGCGGTTTGAGTTGCAAGATTTTGAGTATGCCAGTGTCATTCTTTGCAAAGGTGTTTGACCAGAATAAGGCACACTGATGGAGAAAAGGCAAAACACAGTGATTTAGAAACTCTTGTGGTCATGAAAGACCACCATTATATTTGTGCATGACCTACAAGCTCCAGAGGCCATGTGTGAAACAGAACACGCAAAGTTTAAAGTTACTTTAAAGAGTAGCACATACAATTTTGACAGCGTCTGCTGAACGGTAGAATATGTGACCTCTTGTTGATAATTCGTAGTACGATTTTTCAAAGAAAGCAGGAAATAGAGGTTCACTGCTGAAAAAAAAAAAAAAAAAGAGAGAGAGAGAAAAAGAAAGAAAAAGTTGTCTCAAAAGCACTTTATATAGTGTTCCAGAAAGACCTTAACTGAACTACTACTTTGATCATATTTTTTATTAATTTAATTACTATGTTGGTTCTCTTGGGAAAAAAATAATATATAGTAAATAGAGAGCTAGAAGACAAAATGTTTCTGCTGTCATTCTAACTCTTATTGTAAGACTAGTTGTATGATGACACTGAAGAACTCATTTAAGAACCTCTATTTCCCTGCCTTTATACTGGGTATAAAAATATTTTCTCCTTCTGCTCACAGTGATGCTTTGAGACTTCTTTCATTCAGGATAGTCTTAGAAAACTATTATTGCTAATAGAGGGATTCCATAGGAAGAAGTTGTTCAGGGGTGGAACAGAAGTCTTATGAAAATGACATGTGTACTTTGTTACATCTGTGATGGAAGCCAAAACCATGGAAAACAGGTCCTGTATGTAAGTACTAGTGAGAATTGGGACAAACTGCTAGACAGTAACAGCAAAACCTATTTTGTAGAAAATGGCATCTCCCCTCCAACCAGAACAAATTGCATTAAGAAACTGGTCTTGCACTATCCAACCTAGGACTATAAGGGACTGAAACACAGTTGTGGTATCATATTTTACTTAGAGTTTATGGCATCTTATTACTGTTTCTTCCAGGAGATGTTGCAGGCATGGAGAGAGCTACTTTACATCTATATAGGCATTTAGATTTAGCTCTGAATTAAGCCACTATCACTCTGTTGAGATTGAACTGTACAAATTTATACCAGAATATTTGGCTTTCATTATATATATATATATATATATATATTTTTTTTTTCAATTTAGTACTGCCAGTAAAAATCAAAACCAAACAAAACTCTGTTAAAATCAGTCTCAAGTCTTTGTGCAGAGCCATGAGTTTAGCCCCTGGCACTATGTTCCTGTTGTGTCCAATTCCACCACAACATTCATTTCTCTCCCTGTTGCCCGGTGTACAGACTTCTCTGACACTGGGACATCTTTCCTGCAGGACATAGCAATAATTTAATTTAAACAGTGGTCATCCTAGGATTTACCATGCTACTGTGATGCACAGGTGAGTTTTTGAAAGTGGGAGATAAGCCATATCATATATTGCAGCTGTTACATTCTGTTAATTTTTGCTCATCAGTTAAAACAAGGATGAAATTATCTTCAAGACTGGAGCTGGGAGGCAGCTTTCTTTCCCATCTACTTTTGGGATCTGTAGGAATGGAGCATTGCTTTAAGCATATTCATACAGGTTGCTGGTAATGTGGTCTGGTCCTATGGCTACTTGCAGATATTTTGGAACATCTCACTGAGACTTTTGCAAATGTCTTGTCCAAACCTTTCCAGCCATATTATTGCTGGACAACAGGAGCTGATATGGGTGTTGATTTGCAGAGCTGTGCTAAGAACAGAAGTCTGTGGTATACAAGAAAAGCACAAAGGGTGGAGCCCTAGTTTCACCTGTGAATGGTAATAAATCATGGTATAGATTAGGAGTATTTTTCACTCCTTTCCACTGCACCATAATGACCACTAGAGTTTGCTGTATTAACATTTGAGTGGACAAATACAAAACCTCTGAACCACCCCTACAAAAAAAAAAAAAAAAAAATCCAAGGAAAACACAAATCCCTTTACCACAAATGATAGAAATGACAATACCTTTCCTCAGCTGTTGAGAGGAACTCAACCTGAAACATAGAAAAATCTTCAGGAAGTATATGATTAAGTAATTGGCACTATTTTCTCTCAATTGGTGCAGTGCCAATGTTCCAGTAATGTGCTAAGGGGCACTGTGCTATTTTCAGATTAAGTGAAAAATTAAGGTCTTGACTGCTGATCATTTTAACTAATTAAAGATCCTTCAGCATTTATTTGCAGAAGAAGAGATACTAGCTTTGATGAGCTTGCAAAACTCCAGCTAAAAGAAGCAAATGCTACAGACCAAGTTCTCCCTGAAGTTCCAAAATGCGTCTCTTTCTTTTGCTCTCATAAACAGAGAACACTGAAGTGTGTTGTAAAAAAGAGATATTTTTCACCTGGAAGATGGTGACAAATACATTCATACCTCACTCTGTATGCCTTGTACAGCACTATGGGATACATTAGGATGGAAAATGAAATATGCTGGTAAACCCACATTTAGGATTTGTGGTTTGGAGTAGACACTTATTTTGGCAACTGTGTTGATTCTGGATGCATCTCTAATGTAGTTTCAAATTTTTATATATAAGACTTCTCAGTGAAATTCATCTATCCTTTCTGATGGAGGTACTGAACAGTTCTCATCTTTACTTGTATGCTGAGTTCAGTTGGACTGAACTGTCCCCCTGTGATGGGCATTAGTGAAGAGAACATAGACTAAAGACAGAATAGACAATGTCTTCTCTCTAGTTTTCCATGACTACTGCCACCAGTCCCAGGGAGAAAGACACAAGGAAGACTAATTTTAAAGAAGTCTTGCTCCAGCTCTGCAGATCTGGTAATGAGTGTCCTCATTCACTGTCAGGATGGGATATGTTCTGTTAAGATGGGTAACTGATCCCCCTGATCTTTAACAATGTCTCAGCTTGTGGAATATGATTCTTTTCAGACACACATGATTTGGCCACATTTTTTAAAGACAGAAAAAACTCTTCATACTAAGCCTATCCTGTGCCAAATTTATATTCCCTGCTTCAAAGCCTGCTAGAGCCCGGGCCTCCCACCAAAATGGCTTTTCCCGGCAAAACACTGCTGGGATGAAGACAAAAAATATTACATCCATTCTCATTCTTAGACAGAGACAAAGCTTCTTCATGTCAGTTTTAATGAATAGAGAAAGGGAAAAGGAGAAAAGGGGAGGAATCTTGAGTAGATTAAACAGTTTTAGTCCAAGTAAATGTATTTTGGGAAAGAGATAAGCAAGCGCCCTATAACTGCATCAAGCAAACTTAGGTTCTATTAGTTGCTTGAAATCATAAAATTCCAGGACATTGATACAGAAACTATCGTGGACCCAAAGATAGCAGTCACATACAATCATAATGTTCCCCCTTTTAACATCCTTTCCATCTGTTTCTATTAGTCACCACTTGTGTCCATACCAAGGTCATAACCTAACTCACTCATGGTGAAATAAACACAATTTAATGAGACTACTTGCAATTAATAGGTTACAAGATGGCATTTACTGGATCACAGCCAGCAGCAAAATTTCAGATATTCATATGTTCAGTTTCCAAGTCTGAGATCTCAGGTCAGAAGTCTCCTGCATATTCTATTTTCATAGAAATCCAACCTTTTAAATGCCTATTTTTTTTTTTTTGGAAATGAGCCGAAGTCATCTGGCAATCACATTTTGAAAATTTGACTTTCTGTCTAGGTATCTGTGCTGACCCATGCAGTTAGAGCATTCATAAACAATAAAATCACAGTCATTGTTTTTCCTGAACTAAGCCCCAGACCAACAGATGCAGTTATAAAGAAATTAGTAGAACTAGAAGCAAACACTTCAGGAATTGCCAAATAAGCTAAAAATAAAAGCATACAACAAGCTGCAGAAGTAAAATATTCTGCCTCAATATTTGAAAAATAGTGATCAGAGGCAGCCTGAGAATTTGAGGGAAAGCCAGAAAAACAACAGTTTTTCGGTGCTCACAGTTCAAAATACTCAGCTGCTCTCTACTAAGATCCTTTTGTAATGCACAGGACTGGCTGAGGAGTCATAGGGAGGACTGTCAAGGTGATATATTGGGAAAAGTGGGGAACTAAGCAGAGCCATTCCTCAGAACACTTTGAGTGACTGAGGGGATTCAGCTCTAACATTCCTCCTGTTGCTCTTCTTTTTAATAAACCTACTTAAGCAGTAATATGATGCTTTTGAAATTGCTTCTTTCAAGTCCATTTAAGTGTTGCTGCAATTTTAGCCTAATATGAAACCTTTAAAGTGAAGTGACTTTTCAGGTGGAGCCATACAGTTGCTGCAGCATTTTATAACTGTGTGCACAAAAAAAATATAGCTCAAAGATGTACCCTACTGTAGAGGTATATAAAGGTTCCTTTGAACATGGAATAAAATAAGGTAGCTAAATGGGGCTGAAAGTTTTAATGAATAAACATAGAGTTAAAAGCCTAAATTAGCAGTTCATTTCAGCTGATTTCTAAAGCTATTTTGAAATAAGTGACACACAGACCTCAACTACATCTTCAAATTAAGGAGGTTTGCTTTCCAGACACAGTGCACAGATCTGAGATAAATGACCACAGAGTGATACATTTCTAAGAAGAAAAACAGGTTATTTATGGATAGTTTCTTGTGTAATCCCCTGAAAGCTCAGCAGCGCCTCTTTCACTCAGTGCTGTAACACCTTTTTCACGGCCAATGTACGAGCAGTTCTTAATTACTAAGGCAGAGACTGGTGAATGACTGAGTAAAACTATTACATTTTAGGGGTACTGTTGTTCACAAACAGCAGCAATGGGAGTACAACAGCACTTCTAAATGATATTGCCTAACACCAAGTTTAGAAGAGGTGTAACAGAGAGTGGGAGTCAGAAGACCAGTAGCTCATACCACATTTACGCTACAGCTGTCTTGCATGGCTATACAGAACCACCCTATTCCACACAGTGAGAACAAGACTTGTGCAGCTGGAATAAGTCTCACATTCACATCGGCTTGGGACATACCTTATGCATTTGCAGAATGGAGTGATAGCCTCTCTCCTAGGACTTTCTGGGCTAGAGGAGGACCAGGGTGCTGCAGTGCACCTTTCTGACATGGCTTCACGTTTGCTGGTAGGTAGGCAGCAGTTCAATTGCAAATGAGCAGCACAACTGCTTCAATGATCCATGACCTAATGCAATGGGTGTTTTTGATGACATGTGGTGGACTGTGATGCTTTACTGTTGGCAAGTGATAAAGAAAATTGAGGGACAAGGATCTCACAGCTTTAAAACTGCCATAAATTGACTTAAGTGTAAAGGGCAATGGGAGGATCATGCCCACCTACAAAAATTAGCATTTTCTTTTCCTACCTGTCATTTTTTTTTTCCTACCTGCTGCTGATTTCTTCTTTCTGCAACATAAGAAGACAGAGACTGAGCAAACTCAGAGAAAGTATTCCTAGTACTTCCGTGGTAGCTTAAGGACATATGTGTACTACCCTGTATGTAAATATGTATACACACATATTTATGTATGTACAAATTAGTGCTTAAAAATTATATTTTGGCAGAAGACAAGAAGATACATAAAATAATTTCCAACTCTTCATGAGAGTCTTGACAACAGCTCTTCACTAATTAGCCTGAAGTTTGGGGAGGTATAGTTCTCAAATTGTTCTGAAAAATATAATTTACCTTTTTACAAGCTTCTTGGTGGCTGTGGACCAGCAGGTATATTGTCTAGACTGGTAAATTCCATGGTTTTGTGCAGCTGGCATAGAGCTGCTTTCATTCTTAAGGTTCCCAAGCACATTCTAAACTATTCTCAGGGCTCATACCCAGCCCATCACTGAAATATAGACGCTGCTGTAGTGGAATTCAGCAGCTGCTTAATGGTTCATAGCTCACTTTTATTCCCAATTAGGCCAGTAGCAATCTTTCTGCTGCTTTCAATGAGAAGCTTCTTGCACACTAAGCCAAACATGTGCTTAAGTACCTTGTTAAATCACAGTATAAATGCTTGATCCTTCTCATATAACATTCATACTGACTTCACTGGATGCAGATTTGAGCCTTCAGGGAGGAAATAAGTAGGAAGATCAATTGAAAGCATGAGGTGAATTTTAGGTAGATCTAATAATAGGGTGAAAGTGGTGTATACACAGCTGGTAAAGCAGATGATCCATATGTTTCCTGGCTGCTCTAGCTGGACATGTCAGACATCAGAAAGGGGCCGAGTTATTCTTAGACCAGTTACCAGTCCAACAGAGGGGAATAATACCTACTGTAGGAAAGGTAAGTAAGGAATAACTGTTAAATCCAAGCTAATGAGAGTACCTTGCTAACTCCCTCTAACCTAATGTGAACTGACTAGTACATATTTCAAACTAAATGAGTTCTTGGGGGCAGGCTTGAAAATTTTTCTCTCTTTAGTGTAGCAGGAAAAAAAATGCAGAAAGTAACAGTTAATCTAGTGCATGATCTTTATTCCTAATGTCCACATCCATGCCAGTAAGAAACATTTACTAATATCTTAATTTTCAAGGCCTAATGTAGCAGTAATTCCCAGTGCCTTCAACACCAGCCATGAACACACAGGGAATAAGTCTCAGTTACCTTCCTGATCAGGTTTTAGCTATATTTTTATCTATGTAATCTTTCCCCATTTTTCCATCTCTATTCTCCTCTTCCTTCTTGCTTATCTGCTGACATAGTGGGGATACAATTGTAAAGCAGAAATTTATTTCAGTTCAATAGTGGCCTTTGATAACTGAAGAAACCTGCCACAGGAAATCCCACAGCTATTTCTAATTTTCTCTACTATCTACTCTTTTTTTATTTTTTTCTTTCCTTTCTTTCCTTTCTTTTTATTTTTCACTCACGTATTGAATGAATTCAAGTCATTGGACATGAAATGAGTTTGAAAATACAGATCTTTCTTTCTTTCTTTCTTTCTTTCTTTCTTTCTTTCTTTCTTTCTTTCTTTCTTTCTTTCTTTCT
>JAACYP010030865.1:0-78785 GCA_011076525.1 Nettapus auritus
ATTTCGGATTTCAATACAAAGTCTAAAATTGGTGAATTGGTGTGAATGGAGAATGAATGGGAATTCCCAAACCACCTTATGGAGTCCAGAGCAAGGAGAGGGGGCTCCTGGAATGGCCTCTGTTAATGGCATCTGGATTAGCAGTTCATCAGGATCCCATCACATCCACCTGCAGTTTCACAACATGCTTGGAAAATCCAGCTTGTGGAAAGGAGACCAGTGCTACACAGCCCTGGGCTGATATGTTTAACAATTGTTTCTTTTGCTTTCCACATCTGATGAGATATTTTTGGGAGTTGTTCCAAAAATGGGGCTTTGCTGGGGTTCAGTAAGAATGGCTCTGTGTTTTACAATGTGGTTTTGTTTCCTTATAAAAATTTTTAAAAACTCCACACAATAAGAACCCAAAATCATGCAGCACGCAGTGTGATTTTCTGAGCTCCCTCTGGGAAGACCTTTGCATGGTTTTGCTGTGGCAACTGGTAATAGTGAGCAGCCCACACTGCAAATGTTTCTGCAAGCTGTTGGCACAGCTCACAACAATAGATCTGTCCGCTCACTTGTAAAAGAAGCAGCACTCAGCAACATAAAACCAAGAGAAGCTTCAAGCAACGTAGGGTGATTATTTCTCCCTGTAACATATTCAGGCACAGAAGGTATTAACAGTGAAAAAAAAAAAAGGTCTTTTCAAAAAAATACAGTTTTAAAAAAGTCTTGTTTCAACACTGACCTCTCAGGATAATTTATGACCCTCACACATAGCTGGAAGGAACATTTAAGTGAGAGGCAGGTATTTTTTTATTTTCAGGCTTGCAGGCTAAAATGAGTTGTGGCTGACGTTCAGCTATCCAGAAATATGAGCAATCCTGCTGGGTCCCTGCCACCAGGAACGGATGAGCTCACATGCGGCTGGCAGGAGCCAGGTGTCCATCAGAGACAAACACAAGGCAATTGTATGCAGAATTTGGCCAACATTACTCAGAGGAGAACGGTGAACAATCAACCCTGGAGCATCTTCTGCACTCCCTGGAGTAGATTTAATCCACTCCATTGATCATAGCATTTCCAGGCAGCAGCGTGAGACTAAAAATCAGTCTAACCTTTACTTTATCTCACCACAGGTGGTGGTCCCAAGTGCCTCTTGTGTGAGGTAATCGAAGGCTCTGGGAAGGCAGCTGGTGGGAGGTCATGCACTAAAACACAGGTAATACAGGTTGAAAGCTGGATGCAAATAGCCGAGAAGCAGCAGCAACTGGATGTACTATCCTCAATCTAATGCGTTTGTAATTTCCACTTAAATAGGAACCACGCTGGTTTTCTTTCTGGTGGCTCTCATCATGTCCTCTGTGCTAATTGCCCATCTAGCATCAATGCTGATAAAAACAGAAGAAAAGATTGCTGTTGGAGTTCTTTTAGAGACCTAGCTCAGCTGTGATGAAGTGAAATGCAAACATTTTTTTTGGCCTTGCATAATTTTTTGCACCTTCCTGCAGGCAATTGTCCTGACTGATGCTTCCCTACATGAAACAACCAGGAGTGACTGGGCCACCTCTCATGCAGAGCTGTATCATGCTGGCAGCAGGTGGGAAAGGCTGTTTCCTGCTCTATATTATCAGACTTGGCATTGGATGACTGATGCTAAATTATTTCAATTAAAAAAAAGAAAAATGTCCTTTTTCATGCCAGTAACAGCTATCAAAAGGGCAGACTCTGCTCTTCATTTTGTACTGCGTATGCCAATAAAAGCATCATCAGCTTCACGTTGTCCTTGTGGTGCCCTCCTCTTCAGTGAACAGTAGCGTTGTCCAAACACAAGTCAATGGTGTGAGGAAAAAGGAAAGCTGATTCAAGTGTAACAAGCTGTAATTTTTATTACTATTATTATATTTTCTGGAGATTTCTAAATCCCTGGAAAGATTAAAATATAATTGTATGTCTACTACACAATTGCAGAAGGGTTTAAGGGAATTACAAGACTTAAGAAGCCCATGATATTTCTATTATTTTATTCTTATCACATTTTGAAATACTTTCCCATTAGAGTGGAAATAAGATCTTCTTGTTTCCATTTTAGTACTAACTCTCGGCCAGGCTGTCAGTTCAAATGGGAGGGCAAACAAAAGCACAGCTCTGCTGCCAGGAGGTCTCTCATCTGAGAGATATCATGAGATACTATGAGCCATGAGAGCTGATTTACAGAACAAATCAAATTATTTCTCTGAAAGCGTCTGTCATAATCATTAAGGTCCCTTTTATGCTGTGAACGATCAGGTAGAACTGTAAGAATTATAAATGCTGTCAATTTTGGCATCTCTTTTTAACACTATTTTCAATTTATGTTAGAAGAACTTTTCTTTGTACAGTTGATCTCAAATGTCAACAAAGTCTATGCTGTGAGCAGCACTGTGCTGCCATAAATCACGTGGTTATTGCACCTCAGGGATGCTAGACGCTCAGTGCCCATGAAGACACATTTATGTTTGAAAAAAAAGCACCATTTTAGCTTGCGATCTGACAGATGGATTCTGTCTCCATAGGTCTCATGTAACCACTCCATCACTTAATAGTTTATTATAACAATAATCACCATGAAAATTTCCCAAAGGGAGGTTTTAATTTTTCACCTCTGAAGCCGCAGCAAAGTGATTTTTGTATTCATGTCTTCTCATGAACTGTTCTCTGCATCTTTTTGCTCACAGATGGGCATGAATGAAAATGAAATGAATGAGTACTTACAGAAAAACAGGCTGTAGTAACATACCAAAGGAGGAGGGGAAAGTAAGAAGCTGTGCTTATATGCTATATTTGGTGAAAACTCTCAGTGACTTCTGGTAGCCTGACACTTCTGGTGTAGGATCAGGCCCTCACTGCATATTGGTTGAACCTAGATAATTTATCCCAGGAGAAATCCTGGGGAGAATGTTTTCTTAATTTTCATATTTCATAGCAGTGAACTTCTACTGTTTTACACAGACATGCTCGCAGCTCTGACTAATAAAGATGGCCTGGACTGAACGTCAGCCTGCAGATCACAAGCTAACATTGATGCCATTTCCTGTTTTAGGTGTTGTTTTACAATGAAATGAAGCCCGTGGGTCTTGTGGATGCCTGGCATGATGTGGAGGGTGCTTGGGGAGCCATAGGATTGGGCTCAGAGGTGCCTCTAGGTACCTCAGCATGGTTCTGAGCCACTCCATAACTGCTACCCATGAGGGTCCCAGCCCACATTGGCTCACTGAAGGTTCAGCAACAAACTGCAAAAAGATGAAGGTTCCTCCCTCTCTGTTCCCCCACATCAGTGAAGTCATTTGCAGGGTCCTCAAGTTCTGAAGGAAGTGGTGTTGCCCCTGGGAAAGCTCTCTTTTTCATTTTGAAGACTAGCAGCCAGATCCTTAAATAGGTTTTCTTTCTGTTGCTATTATTCTTGGTTTAGTATTTAGCCTTTTTGGAATTTGCTTTAAGGAAGCTTATTTATGCGAGTAGAACAAGGTACAAAGACACTTCCTGAAGACTCATGTGCCTTCACCTGGATGGTGGCTGTGGGAGAGGCAGTGCTGGTCCCTTGGTACCATCCTCCACGTTTCATCTCACAGGAGTTCTCATGCAGTCA
The DNA here is from genome assembly GCA_011076525.1 of Nettapus auritus. NCBI lineage: Eukaryota > Metazoa > Chordata > Aves > Anseriformes > Anatidae > Nettapus > Nettapus auritus. The sequence goes on from JAACYP010030865.1 coordinate 3,611, forward strand.
GTTTACACAGGAACCAGATTTGTGCCCAGTCACTTGAATGTTAAAATAGTTGGCTTCAGCAGAAGCACATTTTGACAATCTGTTTATGAACAGATTATGAGGAGATTTTTCTCTTTCCCTTTGTTTCCCTTGTGTTTTGTCTGATTCATAAGTCATCACCAAAACCCCTCACCCTACCTGCTCATGGAGTGCTCATTTCCTGAGAATTTAAAAGCCACCAAAGAACAGTCACACACTACTGTTTTATGTTTAATGCAGTAGAGACTGAAATGCATGGCTTTGCCCCCAGAAGTTTATTATCTCATTGTAAAAATGGAGTTGAGTGAACAGAGATATTCTGTTAGATATATTGGTTAAAAATGAGGAAAAATGATTTCAGCAACAAAATCAGAAAGTTGCTTAACTGAAGTGAGATGTTGCCAGCTCCCCCTGGAAGCCAGCTGGAAGAAAGTTCTGCTCTCTAATGAAGTGGTGGGTCTCCGACAGGGTCCTGGTGCCTCCTGCCTATGACCTCCTCCCAGAGGTTTGACTTCTGCAGGGCTGTGTATTGTGGTTTTTGCCTGATGGCTCCCAGCCAGGTTAGGCTGTTAGTGTGTAGCATGTGGGGCCAGGAGGATTGGCTCTCCTTAGCCTCTGAGTTGCCAACTCCCTCCTCTATATAAAATGTTAAAGATGTTTCCTAGCTTTAGTCCAAGACGACCTCAGTGGATGTGACATAATGCAGTGACAAAAGCATCAATTTTCACCATGCTCTTATCTTCAAAATTCTACAGTTCTGGGATTCTAGAAACCAGTGATTTTGATTAAAATGCATAGCATCATATTACTGAAAAACCTCTTTTGCTCTGTCTTTAAGAAAACTGCAAAGAGAATGAGGCAAAGGGAAAATGAGGTCTACCCTTTTCCAGATGGAAAATTGATTGTTAGGTGGGTTAAAATTTGTGTGGACCATTGAGATCAAAGGGTATTAACAAATGGCTCAAAGTCCATTCAGTAAGTAAGAAGCAAAGCAACCCAGGGGCTGGCAGTAGTAGCTCAGGGATTCATACTGACATTGGTGCTGGTCATATTTTCAGCAACAGATGAGGAGACAGAGCACACTTAGCGAACATGGAGGTAGCACTAAATTATGGGAGGGATTGAAGTGCTAAATAGAAAAGACTCAACCCTGAAGGACTGCAAAGAATTGTGAGTTCTTCACGTGGAGCAGAATAACCTTCACCAGCAGAACCAGCGACTGGACTGGCTGAAAAGCCACCCTGCCAGAAAGGGCCCCAGGCTGTAATTGACACTAGGCTGAATATATTTGCCCCAAATGCACTTATACAAGAAACAAGCAAAACTGCTTATTGGGTTCTAGTAGTGGTAATGTGGCCAAGATCAAGAGGAATCTTTGCCCCACTTTTTTATCACTAGATGTCTAGATGTGGGCTCCCCAGGTTAAGAGGGTTGTGGATGAACTGGAGAGACTCTAGCTCAGAGCACCCCGAGGAGCTCAGAAGCCTTGAGGAGAGGCTGGGACCCATGAGAACTGGACTTCTTTGTTTTGGGGAAGAGGTGGCTTCAGAAGATCACCCAGCAGCCAAAAGCAAATGGGGAGTTACAAAGATGACAGAACCAAACCATTCTCTGATATGGCAGAAGGAGTAGCGGCAGGCAGTGCTCACATTGCTTTTGGGAAATTCGGATTAAGCATGAGCAAAATCCTACAGATGAGTGCAGCCCTGGAACAGGGACCCCGGGAGTCATCATCCTTGGAGGTTTTGAGGCCTTGGTCAGGAAAAGCCATGACAGACCTGACCTAGCATTAGCTATAACTGTGCTTTAACAGGAGTGCTGGATCACCATTAGTTCCTTCAAGCCAAGGTTTCTATAATTCTGTGACAACTGCTGTCAAAAGAATATATATATATTTTTTTTTTAAATACACGTCACTAATCTTAAACTTGTTTCTTCTGCTATATCCCAATATTTAGCTTTCTGAGGCCTTTCGGTATTGGAAAGGAATCGGATATAGGAAAAAAAAGCTCTCTGTGAAGGAACAATATCATAATTAAGTCAAAAGAAAATATAATTTCCCTTCCTTTGATCTTATTTCTGTGTTAACAATTGTGAAAATGAACATAAATGATTATCTGTACATATATATATGTATATGCACACACACACAAAGTTTATATTTAGGTATATAAATAACTATGTCAAATGGTGTGAGACTGATTAGGAAGGCTTAAATTTTAAATCTGGCTGAGTATTTGATGGTTCGTGTTGCTTTCAGAAGGACTTGTTGGCTGCTCAGCAGGCTGGAAACTCAGACCGAGTATGTATTTGCCTACTTAGTACCTGAGATTTGATCTTGCACATACTGAAACCAGTGGTAAGGCCCTACCAGCCAAAGGTTTTGTGCCTTTTCCAGTTTCACCTTTTAGCCCAACTGGACTTTTTGCTGTTGCTTTAGCTCAATCATAATATTAACCTAAAATGATCTTATTCTGGTTTGGCAGAGCTGTATTCCTGTTTTAAAATGTACACTGACAAAAAGTCATGGCAAAAGGGTCTCAGATCGAGGGACTGAGGATTACTGAACAGTTACAGATTTCTGAACTAGGGCATAGGCAGAGGTAATGGGGAGAAAGAGGGTGCGCCCTGGCCAGAAGATGGGGTAAGAAGTACATAGAGGAGGCCTAGCTGTAAAGAGAGTACAAGAGAGCTGTAAAGATGTGTACAGGGCACAAATAGGGAAACCATTGCTCTGAAACAATCCTGTGAGGAAAATTGAAGTGTTTAAGGTGTGTTAAAGGCTTTGCAACCTCAAACTAATATTTATGGCCAATCTGGAAGAAAGAATTTTGTTCTTTTGCATATCGGCTCTTAGTAATTATAGACGTTTCTCTAAATTTGCTGGAACTATTCATATGTAATAGTATGTTGCAGAGTTTCACGGGGATCTTGTGAAATACACTGCAGTATCATATTATGCCTATTGCAATTCAGTGTTTAACGCTGGCTCTGGGAGCTCAACCTAGACATTTGCTGGTGGTTACTGAACACAAGTCCCTGTGACATTTCTGGATGTGCTGTGGCTCTCCTCTGGAAGAGCAGAGGTACTCTGCAGGTTTGGCAAGTTGGATGGGAAGAGACAAAAGGGCTGAGACTGTCTGGGACAGGCACTGGCACACAGCACCATGCCTGCTGATGGGGCTGTACCGCTCTGCACGGGCTGAGAACTTGGCGCAGGCTGCGGCGATGGCCATTGTGCCCTATGAATGGCTGCTTCATGCTCACCAGCCTGCGGCAGCTATTTTTAATCACAGACTCTAACGTGCGGGTTTTAGAATAGTGCTTGTCTCAAATGTGAAAGAAACCTCAGAGCAAGGGACTAAAGGGCTGTTTTGAAAAAGGTCCAGAAGGGAAGCCACACAGACTGGAAAGCTGCCCCAGTAAACCCAGCTTTAAAGAAAGAAACTGAGACATCTCCTGAAGAAAAGGGAATGGACCTTTTGCAGGCTGCCAGCCAGAGTCAAGGACTCAAGGCTGGGTCAGATGCTGGGGCTGATCCCAATTATGTATATCCATGTTATATATTAATTATGAAGTTGTTAATCCAAGATTGCCTTGACCTAGATGAATAAGAAACATAATACAAAGAGTTAATAATAGTTAATATTAGCTAAACCACATTATGTTCTCTCAGAGTCATAAGGAGAAAGATGTAACCTGTGCATTATGGTCTGAATTTTTGGGTAGACCTGTGTGGTACCAGGAGTTGGACTCAACGATCCTTGTGGATCCCTTCTAACTCGGGATATTCAGTGATTCTATGATTCTATGAACACATGCATAAGAGAAATTCTGCAGTACACATATAAAGAACCATGGTCATGACAAAGCCACATCTTGGAAGTGCATGCATTACTCTGTCCTGTTGGCCAAGAAACCCTTCTGAAACAGGCTACAAGCACCTTTCATTCATTACTCTTTTTTAAATACTAATTACTGCTTCACACTTCTGCAAATGTCTTCATGAAATTCTGTCTGTGCTTGAAAATACCTGGGTTGTAGCAACATGAGACAGTCTGAATAGAGAAAGATGTTGGTAATATACAGCACTACTCAATTATGAATTTGGCAGTTCTACTCTAAATTGAAAGACATAAGCCTTAAAGCTATACTTTTTCTCAAGTATTTAGGCATTTATATTTGCAAAGATGGATTTGGATTTCCTTTTTTTTTTTTTTTTTTTTTTTTTTTTTTTTTATGGATAGCTTGGCTGAAAGGTATAGTCATGTATATAAAAAGCTTGGCTGAGGCATGTCTAGCACACGTGTTAATCAGAGGGTATATCGGACTGCTGCAAAACTTTCCTATTTAGAGTAAAGGAGGCTTTGCCCCAAGTGCTTACAAACAACCTTACAAAGGGTATAAAAAGCAATTACTTGAATAACTCAGACAGACCTGATTGTACTTGTGAGCCCTTGATGTTCCTGTTTTCTTAATTCTGGGGAGCTTTTTGTATGTGACATCCAAAAAAAAGTTAGAAATATCCTATGCTTAATATCATGTAAACATTACTGATTATAAGTGGCTTTTGTCATTATGACAAATAATTTTTCCCTTCCTTCCAGGCCTGGGGTAATCCTTATAGCTTTGTCTCCCATGGGTTTCAATCTTTTTTTTTTTTTTTTTTTCCCTTAAATATTATTCCATGGTAATGTTACTCCAGTATTTTGGTGCCCTGATTTAAGATACTGCTGCATTTTGCAGTAAGAAGGAAAGAAGGAATGATTATTTTTTCCCTTGTTCCAAAGAGCACCATGGCAAATGAGACTGCATCAAAGAGAGATTAGTGCTACAAGCATTGCTTTTAAAAAAAAAAAAAAAAAAAAAAAAAAAAAAAGAAAAGACCTTTACAAAAGTTCTTTCCTCCTTGCTAAACTAGAAAGATCTTTTGAAAAAACACTGAAGTAAAGAAGGCATGATTGAAAGTGTGTGGAAGCCACAAAACTCTTTCCATTGTCTTCACTGTGTTCTGATTTAGGCTCACAGAGTGTCCATTACATTTTTATTACCCTTTCTGGACACATAAAATGTTACTTTTATTGTTACTTTTATTGTTTAAGAAAAAAAATAATCATGAATGACTTTAGCATTGACTAGGATGAGTCATTGACCTGAGCCAAGTGTAGCGTGACTCAGGGGTTCAAAGCAAATCCCCACAGTCCCATCTTCCACTCCACTTTATGATGCTTCCTCGAGTAGTCACTGTGCCAGCCCCAGCTCCCAAGCAGGGAACATCTTGAAAAGTGTTAGCTTCACTAAAAAGCATGAAAAGGTGCAGGAAAGCTACTGCGCTCTGTGTCTTACTAATTCTGGGCATGGTATGCAATCATTGTCGTTTACTGTCCCATCATTGTTGCCTTGGATTGTCACAGCCCCTATAGTCCCATGTTTGGCTATAAGCTAATGATAGTCCACTGTGTATTCCCCTTGTGCCTTGTTTAACAAAGTCCTTTGTTGATGAAAGTTTCATAGTTCTGCTCTTATATAGAGAAGTAGTAACAAGATATAAATAAGTTATTCCTGAGATGATTATGGCCTACAGCCAATGCACAAAATTGTGCTCTGAAAAAATACACTTGATTTTTGTCATGGTAAACATACGTCACAAGGTGATGTATACCAGAGGAAGCATTGCTGTGGGGGATTTTGTCTCCCCTTCCACTCAGCAGCCACTGTTGTGGTTTCTGTGCCATATAACATCTTGGTCCCATCCCTTGTACGGGGATGTACACTCACTCCAGCCCAGGGCTGAGCATTGTAAACCTGGGGCTTGTGGAAGCCTTAGGCTTTGATGCAGTCTACAATATCTCACCGAAAACCTGGCTCTGCTTTCACCCAGGGCTGGCTGGCTGATGTATTAAACAGTGATTTATAATTATGGGAGAGAGCTACAGTGTCACAAGCCAGTATTGACTCTTGATGCATACTCACATGTTGGGTCCTGAAAATAAGTGCCTCTTATCTATCATCCTTACATGAATACGCGTTCACACTGACATTTATGGATCCAGTCTTGAAGTGCTGCCAGACCGCTGAGCTTATTTTGGGAAGATGAACATGTGGTTCCAAAGCTTCATTGTCGCAATAGTGGAAGTAAATCAAATATTGTCTTCTTGGTGTTTTTTGTTTTATGGACAATAGCTAGGAGCATTCAGGTGGTATCTCTGGGCCATTTTATCCCTGAATTGAGAAATATCTTTCCTTTTATTCTACCCTCTTGCTCTGTCTTTCACTGCTATTCCAGTATTTTTAGAACTTGTCTAAAAGGTAGCTGAGTTATGATTTTTTTTTTTTTTTTTAAATCATATCCCCTTTATTTTGAAATTTTAGACACTTATGATCTTTCCAAGTGTCCCAGTGATTCTGATACATGTGTTTGGTTGACTTTCAGCAGGAGCTATGCATGGAGCTGTGCTAACTTGCTGAGGTGCTTTTTAAATGTACAGGTCCAGCCTTCTGTTGTGCAACTTTTCAAAACCTCCAGGCTTTTCATTTGTCTGTTCACCATCTGGGACTAGTGGGATGGAGGAGATAGAGCGTGGCGGAAGGCAGCGTGGCCTTACATGTGGACAGAGTCATGAAGCAATGAACACCCGGATTGTTCAAACACAGACAAAGGTCCTTTAATAGTCCTGCCAAACTCCATTTGGACACGCTGAATGGGAGCACGTCCTGATCCTGGCTCTGAAAGTACTAATGTGGTGCTGGCAGGTAGCTTTGCCTTGCATCCTGTGCAAGGGGCACCCTGCAATTGCCCAGCCCAAAGAGCAGGATTTTGCATGGTGTGATCAAAGTGATCTCCTAATGATGCCATTCCCCAGCACTTTGACTGAAAATAACAAACCTATTGAACCTGTGAGGAGTGAATTCATGAGTGATTTTCACCTGCTTATGGGAGCTTGGAAAAAAGTACTTGATTGTATGTTTTATGGTTCAAAGCTGGATTAAAGCTTAGTCCTTTGTTTGTGGGGTAGAGGTGCTGCATTCTGCCTTTTGACGGCTTCTTCCTATTATTTCACTAAGACACATGAGCTTGGTTGCCCCGCTTTTATCTGTGCTAAATATAAATGGAAAAACAAACCGAACACAGCAAGGTAAATAAAGAACAGGAAGTGTAAGACAGACCTCTTGAGACTCTCAGTATTCCCACATGTTTTATGTTACAAACCAGCAGGCAAGCACTGGCCTGCCACACAGGTGGAAATGCATGTGTGGAGGCCACTGAGCGCTGAATGTTTACCCTGTATCAAATGACAGAAAGGGCTGAGTGAAATAGCATTGTGCTGAAGCACTGTGAAAGGCCATGAGGTTTCCAATGTTCCCCAAATTTCTCTAGGGTGGGCTAGTGTTTGCATAGTTGCCTGCAGTATGAAAACAGAGGCACTGGCTCAAACTGCTAAGAAACAGCTATTCTTTTCATTGCTGGTGTGTGGAGGTGCTGCTGAAATCTGGTGAGCTGTTATTAGTGGGTAAGAAATTTTGTGTAACGCTGTGGAGCTATGACTGGCTATTAAAACGAATACAATTTTATGATAGACTGCTCTCCACTCTATCTGCAAGTACAGGCAGTATGTGATGCTAGACCAGATGCTAGACCAGCAGCTGGGCAAAGCAAACGAGTTACACTCTATTTTGCTGACAGGACCATCCAAATCATGTCAGTAGCTGGCTGTTAAATTTCAAGGGCTTTCTCCCAAGGTAGACACAGGCTGTAGAAAATCAGCTACTGGACAGACAGACAGGTTATTACTGGAGTTGGGAGCAGTGGAAGGCTGTCAAATGCTGCATAAAATGAGGGTGTTGAAAAGACGTGAGGGAAAAGGCAGTGGGGGGTTTCCACTGTGTTGCTGGAAGCTTTAGCCATTTCCCAGAATATGATCAGCTGTCAGTGAGATGGCAAGGCCTTCAGCATTTGGCAGGTTTGGGCCTCTGGTGAAGGTTTCTGTGTTTTCACACAGATAAGCTATGATATGGATCTGAGGTTGGCATATTTTCATAAGCAGTCAGTCTGCCTTTTCTAGAGGAGGTCTGTAAGCGGGACCATCTGCCAGGGCAGAAGTAGCAGCATTACTACTTTCATAAACAGAGAACTAAAATGTTCAACATTTTATAGGTTTTATCAGATGTCCTTGGCTGTTTCTTAGCTATTCTGTAAATTAATAGAGGATATTAATTTCCAAAAGTTAATACAGCTCAGTCTTTTTTCAAACCCAGAATTTTACACAAGACTTACAAGTTCACTCAGGCTTATTAATTGCAGTGAAGGGCTGCAAGAGCTTGCAAGTTAAGAGCAAGCCCTTGGTTATTTGCCTACTAACAGTCAGTAAGAGGTGACTTCCTCTGTGGGTGCCTCTATTTGTGCGAATATGCTTAGAGATCCTTGTCTGGCCACAAAGTCTATAATCAACTAGAAAAGATAAAGGAAGGGGTGTTTCCCCCTCCAGGATAGATGAGGAATGGATACATAAGGTGAGATTCATTTCATGTAGTTGCAGATACCCGCAAGTGAGGTGCCTTACTGTGATCTGGTGTTGTGTGTCCTCCCCGTGGTCAGTGTTGACAAAAGACAGGTCCACCTTGAGTCACCCTTTCAGCACTGAACCTAGCAGGAAGGTATGTGACTCTCTTACATGAGATGAGATAAAATGCCATGTTTGGTGACTTGACCAGCATAACAGTGTGGGAGAGTTAAGAGCTGAGTGGAGTGCACTTAGGAACCAAACCAGAGCCCCCAGCATCCATCCTCTCTTGTGTTCATCATCCTTTCTGTAAATTGGTTGCAGTAGAAAGCTACAGTAAAGGATTCTTGTGAACCCTAGAAAATTCTGCCACAAATCTGAACTTGCAGAATGTAACGGGAGGCAAAGTCCAAGGTCTCAGGGCCTGGTCTGCATGCACAGCTTGGGAAAGTGGGAAGGATACATCACCACACAGATAACCAATATTTACACTAGCAGCAGATGAAAATATATCATTTTAGAGATCCTTGTATTGGCATAAAATTGCTCCAGATCAGGAGCTGAAATTGTACATGCCAATTTGCATTTGGCTTGTTCCTCAGGTCAGCGGTGGGAAAACAAAGGGAGTGTTCCAGGAAATGGCCATGAGGATTTGCCTTTTGTTTATCATTGCTCATCCTTCTCTGTGGTGCTTCTCCTCCCCCCCCCCCCCCCCCCCATTCTTTCAGAAATTGTGTGTGGTACATACCATTCACATTACAATAACTTTATATTGTTAGGGTCGTAGCTGGCTGAAGTATTATTGGGAAGATAATTACAAACTGTGGGTAGCTGTCAATGCTCCTGATAGTGCATTGCTGAGGATTTCACACAGCACAAAGCTGTACATTATGGGCCTGTTTCCATGAATGGATTCTCCACAAAGAGCATCTGTTGCCTTTTTCTTAAGGTGACTGGAGATGGAATTGTGCCACTTTTGTATGAAATCAAGGGAACGGCCTGAACATTTCAAATATATATATATATATATATTGTGGTGGTTTGTGGTGGTTTTACCCTGTTACGCAGTTGAACTCCACCACATCTTTCTCCCCCTCCTCAAAGCAAAAAAGGGGAGAAAATATGATGGAAAGGGCTCGAGGGTTGAGATAAGGACAGGGAGAGCACTCAACAATTCTCATCAAGAGCAAAACAGACTCAGCATGCGGAGATTAATAAAATATATTGCCTGTTACTAACAGACTTGAGCACTGAGAAACTAAAAAAAAAACTAAAAACACCTTCCCCCCACCCTCCCAAGCAGTGCAGGAGAATGGGGAATGGTAACTGCGGTCAGGCCCTGACACTTCATCTCCGCTGTTCCTTCATGGTCACTCTCTGCCCTTGCTCCACATGGGAAGTACTGTCCGTCCCACGGGATGCCATCCTTCCTGAACTGATCCTGCGGGGGCTGCCCACAGCCAGAAGCTCTTCAAGAACTGCTCCCACACGGCTCCGTACCATGGGGTCCATCCCCCAGGAGCAAACTGCTCCAGCACGGGTCCCCCACGGGCGGCAGCTCCCCTCAGACCCCCTGCTCCTGCGTGGGCTCCTCTCCACGGGCTGCAGCTCCGGCCCGGGGCCTGCCCCTGCGGGGGCTCTCCATGGGCCGCAGCCTCCTCCAGGCCAACTTCACCTGCTCCACTGGGGGCTCCTCCACGGGCTGCAGCGTGGAGATCTGCTCCATGTGGGACCCATGGGCTGCAGGGGGACAGCCTGCTCCACCAGGGGCCTCTCCACAGGCTGAAGGGGAACTGCTGCTGCATGCCTGGAGCACCTCCTGCCCTGCTGCTGCATCGACTTTGGGGGCTGCAGGACTGCTTCTCTCCACATTTTCTCACTCCTCTCTCCCAGCTGCTGTTGCACAGCAGTTTTTTTCACCTTTCTCAAATCCGCTCTCCCAGAAGCCCAACCAGTGTCACTCACTGGCTCGACTCTGATCAGTGACAGGTCTGTTTTGGAGCAGCTGGAGCTGGCTCTGATCTGACATGGGGCAATTGCTGTGCTCTGCTCATGGAGGCCACCCCTGCGGCCCCTGCTACCAAGCCCTCGCCACTTAAACTCAATACATTGTTTTAACCTTTCAATGCATTTGAGGATTGGGTTGTGCCTTTCTTTTATGGGATTTTTTTTTTTTTTTATTTATTATTATTATTTTTTTTTTTGTAGTTTACTACAGATTTGCTTTCTTTGACACCTATGTCAAGGGTGTGAACCTGAAAAGATGAGGCAAGCACTTTCTTCATATTCTGGAGTATCTGAGACTTGTTCTCTGTTTTGGCATGCACACAGCAGTGTGGAGTGGGGGGGATGGGATTCCTGGGCTAGAAGTGACTTTGTGCCCAGCCAGAAACAGCACAGTGGCAGGAGCCTCGTGGGGATGCTGCTGGGGATGCATGCCCCCTGTACACTCCCCACGTTTGCTGCATTTGTGCCAGTGCTATGTGAAGGGGTGCAGTACCAGAAGGTGGCACCCCAGACCCTCTAACATATGTCCTGGCCTGTGTTGACACCCTGACAAGGAACCTAAAGAGTCGCGGTGTTTCATGTTATTTTAGTGTAGACACATCTGAGCAGTTTCTAAAGAGGTTGTCTGGGAGCTGAAGTTTAGCTGCAGAGGCATAGAGCTCTATGTGGGCTTATTCCCCACACTGGTGAGCACAAATGCCAACCTCAGAGGTGCATCTCTGAACAGTGGTTTGAGGTCTATATGCGATTGTCCTTTTCACCTGCTCACGTGCTGCCTGGAAGAGCTTTGGTCCATTCCTGCTAGCATTGTCCAAGAGATGTCTGGAGGTAGCACCTCAGCCAAAGATTCTTCTTGACCAGTTCTAGGGATGAGGCTGCCATATTTTTGGAAGGGAGACAATTTCCCGTTGGCCCGGCAAGTTGTGCTATACTGCTTGTCCTCAGAGTCAGTGAACCAGCCTTTACTTTTTTTTTTTTTTTTTTTTTTTTTTTTTTTTTTTTTTTTTTTTTAGTTTGGTGTTACAGAGGGAACTGATAAAACTACTGAACTTGCCTGTGTACTGGGAAGAATGGCTCTCACAGGTCAGTCTTGCTTTGATAGACAGAGGAACATAGTAATTTTAAAAGCAATTACAAAGCAGGCTGCAGACTGAAAAGAATTAGAGGGCTATTAAAGATTTGAACTTAATAACAAGCCCAACTACTTCCCTATTGAAACATTGTCCTCCCTTTGCTTTTCTGGTCCTCATGCCCAATTATTGTTGCCACCTTTACACTCAAGGGCAATGGCCCTTGTCTTTCCCTTCCGTACCCTTCCTGGCAGCGTATTCTTAGCAAACATACACATCTCAGTATTTAATGATTCAGTAACCTGCCAGCACGTAGAAGGACTGGCCAGTCAGTGTAACCTGCCAGTTTGGAGAGTTGGTGCAAAGATCTCCTCCAATGCACAGAGAGCTTTGTTGCTTGAGGATACACAGTGTCCCTGGTTTTCCTAATCTGTGCAGTTATTTGCTGGGTCATTGGGCAGAGTGTATAGCAGTTCCCAGTTACACATGCTCCTTGGGAACCAGAAAGAGTTGTACCTCTTCAGCTCGTTGTCATCGCTGAATTTCCAATTGCTTTTAAAAGGTGCATGTAGAGCTAAAATAAGTATTTTCATAATCTCCTGTTTGGTATATGATACAGATACTTCATTTCCAAAAAGTATTTAACAACTGACTTCATAATGGATTAAGTTATAATTTAAATCCCTCCCTCCTTCTCCCTAAAGATGAGTGACTGACTCTCTGGAATGTGATTAAATGAGGTATCTCTGATAAATCTCTACATGTTCTGTGGAAACCAATTTCCACTTTGTTATATTACAGTAGCCAGTGCCGTATGAAGCAAAGGAAAACATTTGTCCAGCAGGACATCATAAATTTCATGACAGATTTTAAATTTTCCTGGATGAAATGTTTAAAGTAGAGCAGACAGATCTTCTAAAAACAGACTGCCCTTTCCTGTGTTCATGAGAAGCTGCTTCGTCTCCTCTGTTCATGAAATCCCCTCTGCAGAGGAAGCCTGGTGGTAGATGGAAGCAATATAGGTGTTGGCTGGGTTTCAAACCTGGGGAAAACCAACACCATCTGAAAGCCAGTATTATAAATAATTAGTCAGGATCATTTTTGATAAGTTGATTGTGCCCTATAAAAGAGGGATTGTAGAACCCACCATACTGCTAGAAATTTGGACATGATCCAATTTTTACAGTGCAGCAAGATTAATTTAAATCACTTTTCCAAATAGCCATCATTTGTTTGATTTGCTTTCATGAGGGCTTTTGGTTATGTCAGTAGTTGTCAGATGCAGACTGATGCTTGTGATGTGTCATGCCTTTCAACTTGAGAAAGTCATATAAACTTTGCTGCCCTCCAGTTAGAAGGAGCAACCGTCTTCTGAGGACGAATGAAATCCTTTAGCCCTCGGCTCTGAAATGTGATGCTTGGGTCAGCTTTCAGTTTTGCAGCAAATCTGTATGGTGGTGTTTTATGCTACAAGCTTACCTTATTCATATTAAAGACATCCTGAGAGTGGCACCTAGATAAAGAATGACTGAGACCCTTATGTGCAGCTGCTTTCTGAATTGGTGAAGGAAACTCTTATAAAAGACACTTAGATTCATATATGTACATCTCCAAGTGGTACTTGGAAGAACACTTCATCTTTAGTGCTATAAAATGAGCAAGGTTTGGTTTTGAAATCTACATGTTAAATGTACCCATGAAGTTCTAGCCTTGACATGTATTTCAGTGGATGAACATTTTCACTGCATATATTGCTAGGGTCCAAATATTTGTCTTATTAATGTTGAATGCTATGACATATCAGGAGATACATGCTGCCAGGAAGAATTTAACTACAACAAAAATAGAAAAGAAAACAAAATAACTCTTTTGAAATGAAAAGTTGATTTCACAATAGCAACATCAAAACACAACTTCCTATCAGAATAAACTAGAACCCAGAATAAATATAATCTTCCAAGTAAGATATGTTTTCCCTCGGGGCAATGTGCTTATGGAGTAAATTAACGAAAATGGGGAGATTTTGTGAAAAATAATAATTTTTAGCAAAGGAACATTTTCTAAGGAAAAAACAGTTTGATTATATTTTCCAAGAGCTAACAGCTGATCCAGGCCTCTGCTTCCCCCTTGATCTTCTTGGCCCTAATGAAATCCAGCTAAGACCTCACAATGTTACCAATGGACAGGACATACACTGTAAAACTTCTGATTAACCAAAATATCCAAAATGTGGACAGTCTTGCTTAAGCTATGAGAAACATTCCTGCAGAGAAGTACTGGAGACTTCAAAAAGCTATTAGCAAATTGGAGTCTTGAGGTTCTTGAGGGGTGGGAGTCCCAAGTGAAGTTTGACTCCAAATGCTGGAGACTGTAGGTGGATGACTGCAACACAGGCATTTTTCCTTTATTATTCTTGCACTGTAATCTGACTTTGGTTCAGGAAGAGGAAATCCATGGCCTTAATTGAAGCCAATCAGTGAAAGGTCATGGGGTAATACTTAACAGACAGCAATAGGGGGAAAGAAAAAACAAGGAAAAGGTAAGGTCTCCTCTTGCTTCAAAGACTCAGTTGGATCCCAGAGACAGAACACACCTGGAAGGAGAATGCACTTGGACCCCAAATATACACATCGCTTGGGAGTTATAAAATTAAATTGATTTTGTTTAGATTATTTACTTCCCATTTTTCCAGTGACCTGTGCAGCATCAACCTCTGTGCTGGGCTGTGTGAGTTACTACTGCAAACATTCAGGTGTTTATTATAGTGGAGCGACAGCACTACTAGGAGCCTCACTGTTTCCTTTAAGGACCAGAAGTGGGGTTCTGTGGTTTCACATATCCCAAAGGTTAGGTTTAAATGAAATATTGTAAGAGACTACTCCAAAGTGTAATTAGTTGCTTCCAGTAATGGAAGAGAACCACTAATGTCACGACTTTCCCTTGATTGTAGTAGAGTATGGTCAGCTGTCTAATTTATTCCAGGGCTTCAGTATTCCCCAAGTTAGAAGGTATTTTGTGACATATAAGCTATATTTACTTTCTGTATTTAAAGTTCATTGCTCTGTCCTCTTTCTACAGTGGACATAGAAATGAGATTTTTTTATTATTTACATTTTAGAGCAGATATAAATCTAAGCTGTTCAATGTCATGGTCTTGCCTAAGGTAGTCATAAGTTTGCTCTCTGAGTAATCCAGCATAAACTTCATCAAGCTCAAAGTTTATTTGAAAATATCTAAATCAATTAGGTTCTTGTTTAGGTTAGACATATTTTAATATGGTCTTAATCTACTGAGATGTCCATTGGCTGCTCAGGATTTATAAAACTCAAACCATCTTTTAATGACCTGATGTGGGCTTCCAGAGCATCTGCTGATCTATGTGCCTCATGTTGCAACTGTCCCAGTGACTAAGACCAAGAGAGTAAAGAAAGGTCCTGACCAGCCTCTGACCAGAGAGGACAGATTCATATTTGCTTCAGTCTCTGGAAGAAATTGCTGCAATCTCTCTCTGAGTTATAGGTGTAGTAGATGGCACAAATATGTATCTTTTCCTTTTGGAATCTGTGCTGGAGCTTGTGCTGTACACCATGTGGTAACGGCATTTATGAGTTTATCTGAGGAACTTGAATGTCTTTACACAGGATTACACAGAGCAGGGTAGGTACTCTTCATGACAGACAATAAAGACTTTTTTTTTTTTTTTTTTTGGAAAATATTTTCTTGTTACAAATATTTGTGATTCAAATCCTCAGAGCTGAGGAAGCGATTGTGTTCATAGTGTGAGGGAAGAGCTCTTAGGACTGATCTGGAAAATACTTCTTTGTCCCAGCTTAACCATGAAGACCCAGCCATAAACAGTGTTGGGGAAGAATTACTGCCTTTGTGCAGATGGATGCATTTACAAAGAAAGCCAGGACAACTATGTGTCCTCAATAAGTAGCTTTTGCTTAAGTCTGTGTAGAGAAGCCTCTGTTTTTAAATACCAAATATTGAGAGATTCTGTGAGCCTTAGAAAGCTATTTTTAAATGTTGTGAGGGATAAACAAAAGGAAATGTGTCATACCAAGAATAACTAAATTCATTCTAATTTCAAGGCCACAACACCATTAAGGCAAAGTCCTTGTCTTTTCCCCACAACTGGTAAAGAATTTCAGATTCAGCATTTCACCCTGTGTTATGCAGACTTTGTGGCCTCTTAGCTAAACTGCATAGCAGGACTAAGAGTACAGTGTGTGGGCAGAACCAGGAGATCATCCAAAACAAAAATGTTCGAGGAAAATTTTTTTCATTCAGACACCTCAGGAGAATAATTTTGCTTTCCTAAAGTATTTGGAATTCATGATATCAAGAATAGCTCTACCTTTAGAACTGGGCTGCTAAGGCTCCCCTTGTTTTCCCCAAATTTGACTGTTATTGCAAAGTTACAATTAATTTCCAGGAACAGAAAAGTACATCTATAATTGTTATTGCTTCTGTTATTGCCATTCTTGGTATTATTGCTGTGCTTGATTTCCGCAGTGCTAACAGTAAATTTTGTCCAATTATAGGACAGTTTGTCCTGAAAAAGATTCATAATACATGGGGTCTAATCCTATGTCTGGCTTCTCTGTCAGATATTTTATGCACAAATATATCTTTGAGAAGTCAGATCTCTGGACTTCGCCTCCTGATTTCTGAAGTTCAGATAGTAGCTATTCTGCTTCTCCCAGAAGACACTTTGTGAAAAAAATTAATAGGATTTTGGACCTGCAACTGCCCATACTCCATATAATGGTAAACTGAAACCATTTGTATTTAGGATAGAACACTATGCTTTGATCTGCAGATCTGAAATTTGTACCACAAAATGCATGGCTATGGTGGTTTAATCCTGGTAGATAGCTCGGCACTGTGATGCCATACTCTCACTTCCCCTCCTCAACAAAAACAGGAGAAATGTGATGAAAGAATAGCTTGCAGGTTGAGATATGGTCAGGGAGAGCACTTAACAATTAACGTCATGGGCAAAACAGACTCAGTGTAGGGAGACTGATATAATTTACTGCCTATTGCTAACAGACTAGAGCAGTGAGAACTTAAAGCAAAATAAAAATACCTTCCCCAGCCATCCACCCTCTTCTACCTCCTCCCCCAGAGCAGCACAGGAACAAACTGCTTCACCATGGGTCCCCTACATGTGGCAGATCCCACCTGACCTCCTGCTCCACTGGGGGCTCCTCCACGGGCTGCAGCGTGGAGATCTGCTCCATGTGGGACCCATGGGCTGCAGGGGGACAGCCTGCTCCACCAGGGGCCTCTCCACAGGCCGCAGGGGAACTGCTGCTGCGTGCCTGGAGCACCTCCTGCCCTCCTGCTGCACTCACATTGGGGGCTGTGGGGCTGCTTCTAACTCCTCTCTCCTAGCTGCTGTTGCACAGCAGTTTTTTTTTTTTTTTTTTTTTTTCCCTTTCTTAATTTTGCTCTCCCAGAGGCCCAACCTGTGTCACTCACTGGCTCGGCTCTGGCCAGCAGCAGGTCTGTTTTGGAGCAGGAGTTGGCTCTGACCTGACGTGGGCGAGCTGCTGGGCGCTGCTCACAGAGGCCACCCCTGCAGCCCCCGTGCTACCAAAAGCTTGCCACATAAACCCAAAACATTACCTCAAATTCTTCATCCTTTTGGTTTTGAGGAACTTTGGAAATACTAGTGAATTACTATTTTCATGAATGCCACTAAAGAAGGAGAAAGTCTGTATACATGAAGGCCAGGTGCTTGTCTTGAAATCCAAGTCCTGGTTGACCAATGTAGCAAAAGATACTGCAAGACAGGACAGGTTGGAAACATAGCTATCACAGTGAATTTAACATCTAAACACTTTAGATCTTTAATACCTTCACCCTTTCAACAGCTGTCAGATAGGGACGGAATAGCTGTTATTTCCATCTGCAGTGACAGAAACAAAAGGACCAAGGCCTGGGTCTCCTGAGAATTCAGACTGGTCCCTGAAAAACACTCTTGTTCCTGCTGCTGCCACACCACTGCACTTCGAGAGTCTTGGTTATAGATGAGTGTAATTTCTTGTGCTTGGGTTTGATATTTGCAGATATTCTTCCAGGTTTCCCAAGTTTCACAGTAATGCGTAAACTTTTAGACTTCTCTGAGTTCAATTAATATTAATGGGCTCTGAAAATTGCTCTGAAAAGCAACTTCAGATAGTCAATATTAAATAGTTGACTGCCCTTTCCTTTCTCTGCATGGCTTCATTACATGTTGCCTTTCCGAGGTTTAGGGACTAGCTTAGAAGGTATCTTTATGCTATTTTCTTTTGAGTTTTCTGCAGATCTTCTACAACCAAAGGTTGTTGCCACAGATGGTGAAAAATTAGGTAGGTAGATATATTCTTTTTCATGGGAGAGTTCATCCAGGTACCTCTGGAAAAAACAACAACAACAACAACAACAACAAAAAATCCGGAAAATGCTGAGTACAGATACTGCACAACTGGGAACATTCGTCTTCAAAGTGCCTGTGCTGCAATAGGAACAAAAACACACTACTGCTCCCATATTGCAGCATGGAGCCTAACTATTCCTTATACATCCCTCGAAGTCGTGCAGTGGGTAGATGGGTTCACAGGCTTTGGTGAAGAAGTATATAGAAGTGGAAAAGCTCAAAATAACTAGAACGTGTAGTAATGACAACAGTAGCCTCTAGGGATATGTTAAGCACTGGGAGTGCTTACCACAGAAAATTTGTATGGACGTTTGCTTTTCTTGCATTGGCCAGGCCTTATGGTTGTCATTTTGAGTATTTATTAGAACAATACCACATGCTGATTGCTTACATTCTTTGAATTAATTCCCACCCAATGCAGTGAGATGGAGCTCTGAGTCTTTTCAACAGTTGCAAATCGTAATTTCACTTACTGCTGCCATGATTATAGGATACTGTATTCTAAAGATAAATGTAGCTATAAGACCCTCAAGTATCTACAGTGTGATTCTCAGAAGGGAAAGCAGAATAAGCTGTTGGTTTAGAGTAGGCTCTGCTCATGCAATGCAGAGCATGAGCTGGAAATCAGAGAGCAATGTTTCAGCAAAACTGCCCCAAAAAAATGAGTATGTCTCAGGGTGAACAGCAAATGGGGGGTGGGACAAAGTAATCACTACCACAATTTGGAGACAATATATGGAAGAGCAGATTAGGCTCCATTGCTCTGAAGGCCACAGAAGCTGTGGTCTCCATCAGCAGACACATCATCCTGATGGGCCTAAACCAAAGCCCAAAGCACTTGCATGTTCTGTATCCGCAGTTCCTACACTGTGTCGCCCAGAGGTGGTTGTTTCTGGGGAGTCCAGGATAGTAGGTTCCTAATATAACTGTCACAACTATATTTCATTTTGACAAATGAATATCTGGGACCTGACAGCAGTGTGAGCATGGTTCTTTCTCTTGAACTTTTTAGCTTATATTCCTACAATGGCCTTCCAGGTCAGCCTGGCCTGCTTTTAACCACCTAACTTAAAACATCCATGGTAATGCCCCAGCTAACAACATAATTCAAACTAAAAGTCAATGGAGAGGAACAACAGTAGTCTTCAGTGATTCATATTGCAAGACTTTCCCTCTGAAGGTGTCTCTTTCTGTTAAATACAGGACAGCAGGCAAAAGCACAGTGTTCATATACCTGATATTCATTACAGGAAATGCAGCCTCAGCAATACATGAACAACCATGGAAGTGGCCTCAGAAGACCCCCCCTGTGCTACTGTGTTGTGTTTTACATAGTCTGCTCTGTCTGCATGACATGCAAGTTTCTACCCATGCTATTGTTGGGTACTAATAAGCTTTCCTGTTCTCACAAAGCTTGTCATATGTGAAAGCAGTTTGTCATCTGGTTTGTATTTTAAAACTATTTTTTTTTTTTTTTTTTTTCCTAATAAAAATAAAAATCCCATATTCTTTCACTTCCAGAAAAGTTTACTAAGGACATTTTTATTCTTTCATTTCCAAAAGTTCACTAAGGATATTGTGGGTGCAGTCCCAAGTACAAATATAGGCTGGGTGAAAAATGGATTGAAAGCATGAAAGCAGCCCTAGCAAGGAGGACCTGTGGGTGTCAGTTGATCAGAAGCTCAACATGAGCCAGCATTGTGCACTTGCAGCCCAGAAAGCCAACTGTATCCTGCAATACATCAAAAGAAGTGCGGCCAGCAGGTTGAGGGAGGTGATTCTTCCCCTCTACTTTGCTCTCGTGAGACCTCAAGAGAGGTGAGGAGAGGTGCTTCCACCCCTTGCTCATCTTTGTGACACTCCTGTGGACTTGTTCTAATACTTCCATGTCCTTCTTGTGCTGGGATCCCAGAGCTGAATGTGGTAATCCTGCTAGCCACACTTCTTTTGATGCAGCCCAGGTTATGGTGGCTTTCTGGGCTGCAAGTGAGCATTGCTGGCTCATGTTGAGCTTCTCATCAACCAATACTCTCAGGTCCCTCTGGTCAGGGCTGCTTTCAATGCATTCTTCACCGAGCCTGTATTTGTACTTGGGATTGCCCCAACCCAGATACAGGATGTAGTACTTGGCCTTGTTAAACCAACACAACACGTAACTTAATAAACTAATGACATGTTGACATCAAAATAATGCAAGTGCAGAGCTTCTCAGAGCTCACTACACTGCATGGTACAAAACAGAGTGCAGCCTGGGTCAGCAGTAAAGCACGATCTTTGTGCTGTATGTTGGTGCATAGGACAGGCAGGACCTTAGAAGTAGACTACAAAATTAGAAGCTGCCCACATCCTTGGAGAGGGTTTGTATTTCCCTCAGGGGAATGCGTGGGAGATTGGGTGGTTTATACCTGCCTCACTGAATTTTAATGTAAATTTCCACTTCAGGCCATATATTCCATTGAGGAGTGCAATGGGAAGTTGCTTGTCCAATCTGATGCTAAATACATAAGGAAAAAAATCTTACTGGTCTAGGGAGGCTATTTAACATTTTAACACACATTATTGTGTGATTTTTTTCCTGAAGTTCAGCCTAAATTTTTGTTGGCTTAAGTTTTACTCTGTTGTGCCTTGTTATAACTTTTGAATGGCTGTAAGCAACAAAGCAACATTTTTTTTTCCTTCTTTAAGCTTCAGCATTGGTAATGTTTGACATCATTATTAATAAGAAAACTATGCAGATATAATTTATGGGGCACGTACACAGCAGAGTACACTACACAAAGGCCTACTCATTTCAGAGTGGAGCTACAGGCCTTTGTTTCTGGATGATGACTTCATTGGCTTTGGATCAGACCTATAGGGAGCTACACTTAAAATAATCACTTCAATAACTAGAATTAATGTATAATTCTTTCAAATCCCAACAGTTTTTAAAAGCTAGCTTACTACTGTCTTGGCTGTTTTATTCTTTGCTTGTTGCTTTCTCTCCATTTGGAGATGATCTGATTTTCTGAAGATCTCATTTTAAAAAGGCTTGTGCAATTAATCAGTGCTGTTGAGCTATTTTTCTGGAGTTCTTCTTACAATTTAGTTATGCTGAGTGCTTTTCCATAATGCTGTCTAAATGAATTCCAGATTTAGCTTTCTGTCTCCTTTGTAGGATCTGTTATACTTCACAGACCAGGCCAGATGAGGTAAATGCATGTAGCTCCGTTGAGGTAAGTGCTGTCATGAAGGTTTACACCAGATGAGGACTGGGCTTCCATTTTCTGCCTACTGGACAGATCATCTGTATTGTCTGTGTGGAGGAGAGGTGTCCTTTCTTGGTACCCCATTGGCATTAAAAAAAACCAACAACATCTTTACCTACTAATAATACTGTAGTCTTTTGAGCCAAGGACAAAATGGACTCTCCTCCCCAACATGTACAAGGTGCTGTACAAAAAGAGAAGAAAACAAAGAAGGTATCAAACAAATTCTAAGGCAATGAACACATTCAGATATAGAATGGGAGGGAACAAGGGGAAATTCAGAGGCAGAACTGGTCATCCTGACTTGCAATGCCCTCACCATATTATCTGATTTGGCTGTTGTCTTTTGTGAGGAGTCATCATCTTCTTTCTGTTAGTGTGGAAAAACCTACACATACTTCTTGACTTCTGCATGAAGGGAAAACTCAAACTCCTGACCCAAGATATGTGGCATGGCTATGTAGTCATTGTCATTTGAACAAAGTCAAGAGTTCCGTGATACAAAGTTCCTTCCAATGGACAGGGCAATGGCTAGAAAAACATCCGGCAGTGCTGACATAGTACATCTAGTGTTTAATTCATATCATGTGTTGTCAGCTGGAGACACCCAAAGATGCAGCATTTTAAAATAGAATTATTCCAAATTCTGTGCACAAAATTTCACTCTGAAGGTTTTGGGAAAGTGGCTTTTCCTGTTGTGCACGTGTGACCTGTCAGCCTTCTGGCTCAAACTGAGTGTCAGTGTGTCATGTGATTTGGATGAACATCAAATGATATTCCCTGACACGCATCTGAACTGTGGCTTGAAAACATTTTTCATGCAGTGAGATAAATGGAAGATTACTGTAAGCTTGTTTACTTGGAGACAGGACTACTGCTAAACAACATGTTGTCAGTGAATGTGATGTATTTTCTGAAAGTTGTTAAACTTAATATTTGTGAAGGTTGTCTCTGCTTATTCTAGCTAGCCCATGTGAAATACTTATGGGATGCAGTAGCCTTTCTGTGAGTTGTTGCCCTGATTCCTCTGGCCTGCTGGTTTGCATCCCTACAGTGCTGTGCCTTTGACCTTGGGACACATTTAATGGCTGGGGCAGAACTGCTGCCTTAGGGAAGGACCGACATAGCATATCATGTTGGTTTTCCGCAGGATTTTCTTGCCTGCGTCATGAAAACTTATTTATTTATTTATTTATTTTAAAGATGGTGTGGATTTTGATTTGAAAGCTACCATCTCTTAAGTGGTGTTTTGGTATTGAGTGGAGGCTCAATGAGACAAACCGGACGAAGGAATGGCCTGTGAATAGATGTAGGAAGGGGCTGGATCCTAGCTTTCCTATTAACTCCATGACCAACACTGAATGTTGGCTATCTTTAGGGAGAAATATTTTATCTTTAATGAAGATTAGATGACAAATGCCCAATATTTTTGAGGGCACAGTATTACACAGTCTCTCCTTGAAGTGGAGATCCTTGAATCCTGTGTCAGTGTTTCATTCACTTTGGTGCTTGGTTTGGAGTCATTAATCTTGTTTACTTTGATTTTCCAGGAAAGAGTAGATAATGGGTAACTAAGCTGAGGATTTCTAACTTACTATTTTTTTCTTGAAAGTCACCAGTGCTTAGTGTGAGAAAAGACTGTAGGGGTTGTGTGGTTTCAGTCAAAGAAAGAGAAACTTTTGCATTGGAGTCTACTTTTCTAATCTTGCTGTGGCAAACCTTTCAAATAACTGATGGCCTTGCAATTGTCACTTCTAAAGGGAGCAGACAGAGTACATCTGAAGAGATGAAGAGAAGTATTACCTAGGCTGGAGATCAAAGTATGCTTCTGCTGAGGCCAAATGCAGTGAATGCTATATTTAATTTAATAAACTCAAAGAAAAGGTAACTATCTGTTTCAGCCTCACTGTCATTTAGGAAAGCCACCAAGGAGGAAATTACAGATTCGTAGAGTCAGCAGCTGAATTCATCAAGTACATATTCATATAATAGCTTGATGGTTACTGAAGCTTTCATTTCTGAACAGAAAATAAAATCTACTGTTTGAAAGCCACATGGAGGCATATGAGATATAGAAGAACACTTAGGGATTCAGTGCTGATTTAATAGGCTCTTTAAATAGGAAAAATCTACTACTTCCTCCTTGCCAGCTTCTCAGTTCACCTCTGACTGCAGCATCTGACAGTCTCATCCATTGCTGCTAGTGAGATGCTGTGTATTATATGTGTGATTTGTGATGTATGTGCGTCATGGTGGACAGTGTAGGAGCTCTGCAGAGCACAAATGACACCAATGCAGCAACTGAATTGGACCATCTGGTGCTCCTGCAAACTGACTACTCATCTGCAATAAATTTCCAGGATAGATTTGCAGACACTTGGTGTGTGAGCTTAGTGTGTTTCTGTGGTGTGCTCTTTGAAGAGTTACAAAATGATCTAATCATTCTGCTCCAATTTACACACAGCTCGTGAGTGGAATATAGATGGGAAATGCAGTGCTCTTACCCCTTGGCTACACTTACGCTGCTAAAGAAAAAGGGTCAGGTATGTTCTCTAACTCTGGTGCCCATTCACACAGCTTGGTTCATAAACATATGGCCAAACTCTTTCACCCAAAATGGAGTGGTCGGCCAAAGCTGCCCACTGGCATGAATCCTCTGCTGTGGCCAGAATCATTATTTGGAGCTGGCTGGTAAGGATGATCAAGAGAAAGTGCTCAAACCTGTGCCCTAATTTGGTTAGGTACCAGCATACATATAGCTTACAGATCAGGATGGGTTCTACCAACTAATATTTAAGGAATATGACTACGATGACCCTGCCCTCCCCTCTCCCTACTTATTCTTGGCTTTTCCCAGCTGTCTGCACAAACAATGACATAGCATATTCTGTTGATGACAATTAGGGCTCTCCAGTGAGATATCTGTCAACCTCCGAGGGCACTGTGGGTTTACCACATTTAGAAGAGATCATGATGCTGGCATAACGTGAAGCAGACTCTTCCTATTTGAAGGCACAGAAGAGAGACCTCATGAGCCACAGGAAGCCACTGGAAACAAAAAGTCATTCAATGTGGTGCTCATTGGATGTGGATGTGCCCAATAGCTTCCCAAAACAGAGATCCTGTCTGGATTAACAGCTTCTTTTCATTTCTGATGACTACATTCCTAGTTGGCTGCTGAATGTCCTCTGAATATCTAGTGGCCAGCCGTAACATTACAGTGGTGGCTATCAGTCACAGATTCAAGGCATGGAAGAAGAGAAAACTCTGAAACATGGGAGATTTTAAAGACATTTCTCAGGAAGTGGGCTGAGGGTAGAACTCAGGGCTTGAGCTGCCCATCAGAGTCAAAGAAATCTTAAGGATTTGCTGACTAAAACAATTTAGATCATTTAGCTAAAAGCGAACTTTTAATATTTTTTCTTTTCCTGTCTAAATGTAAGGTAAGAATGTAAAAAAACTTCCAGCCGTAATGTTCTCCAGTTTGTGACATCAGTTAAAATCATACAGCTGTGTGCAGAATAGAAATAGGATAAAAAAAAATTATATATGCATACATAGAGACAATGAGTTAAGCTACACACAAAACATATGTGGGAATAGGCAAAAATGGGGGTTCTTACATGTTTTAGCTTTATTGTGTGGTCACAGCTGGAATATGTGCACAAAAACAGTTACTCTTTTATCAACAACTGGTACTTTACTGTATTCACACACTCCAACAAAGCATTGGCATGCAGGAGATTTGGTGAGGAGGACCTGCTGTTCTTGCCACTGTAATTAATCATGCTCATCATGGCTGGAGATTAGAGAGAATCCAGTAACACTTCAGGATCCATGCTTGAGCAAGGGATTTGGACCAAATGACCTCCAGAGGTTCCTTCCAACCTCAGCCGTTCTGTGATTCTGTGATGGGGGAAGTGAAGTATTTCCTATTTTTACTCCTCCCTCAAGAGGGAATTGCCATGTATCCCATTTAAACATTAAGTGGATTAAGTTCTCATTGCAGGCTGATGAGACTCAGGCCTCATTAACAAAAATGCTCATTCTCAGGTCATGAAGTGATAATGGGGCATATCCCACCTCAGGTGGAAGTGTCTATTGCTTTGGCCACTAATAAAAAAAAACAAAACAAAACAGACTGGACATCTGAATTGTAAAAAAAAAAAAAAAAAAACAGCAAACAATAAGGTCCTGTGAAGACTCAAAAGGCTTTATCTTTGGACCTGGAGAATGTGTATTTTATTCTTGGCACTTGGGCTAGTTGTTTTATCTCTTCACTTCACTTTCCTTTCTCACCCCTCTTTCTGCTTGGCTTCTTTCAAGAGAGCATCACACAGTATCTGGACTGCTGGGGTTTGCTCTTTCATCACTTGCAGCACCTATTTCCATAGCTAGAGTCATAGCTGCACCAATGCAGTGTGTGGGAGGGAAAATTTGTCCAGGTGCTTGGTAGATGCTATCCAAGAGTTTATTGTTGCCTTGCATCTTACTGAATGAGTCAAATAGCTGTCTAATTGGAACATATTTTTTGTTCTATGGCACTGGCTTCAAATTATGTCATTTAGAGTTTGTATACTGTCATGAATTAAAAGTTACCTTGGATATTTCAGCTGGGAAAAGACTTATAATTTCTTTTAGTGCTTGGAATGCAATAACAATGAGCAGGGTGAAGCCAACAGCACATTACCTAGAAAAGAATGTTTTTAACTTTTTTTTTTTTTTTTTTTTTTTTTTTTTTTTTTCCCACAAGTTCCTGGTCTTCAAGCATCATTGAGCTTTTGGCCAATTGTGTGCATGTGGGAGAATTCAGATAGATGCAACATAAATGTCTACTTCTCAGCTTATTAATGAAGCTAAATATGAAGCCTGTGCTTATCAGCACATATTTTAGATCCAGCATGTGTTAAATGGAGACTCTTCTTGCATTTAGCTTTTGGCATTACTGGCATCAGATAAAGAACCACCCAAGACCATGCAGCTCCCATTTTCTCTTGTGCCTGTGCACATGTTGGAGATGAGAAGAGATTTTCTTGGGAACCAGGTAAGATCATAAGGAACATTACAACCAAAAACTGTATTTAATTCATTTAAAATAGAAGTCCTCAGGCATATATTTTGTAAAATTAAGTCCTAAACTGTTATCTGCGTCTGTGCTTTCATCACTTGCTGTTGGTTCCCACACTTCCATTAGCTCCCACCAGCCTCTACACGGAGACCTTGTGGAGATATTTCACTTGAACTTTGCATCCAGTTCTTCTGAAGCCCTCTTGGCTTGCTCACCACTTTCTTCACTCTCTCTCTGCAATTCCCCCCAGCCACTAGGTTCTCCTCTTTGTAATTTTTTTTTTCACTCCTTTCAACATCCATATAATTTATCACCTTTCCCCAGCCCCCCCAGACTCTTTCCATTCCATTGCCATGGCCCCACAGCCATTTCTATGGGCAGAAGCACTACCCCTGGCAGCAGGAAGTGGCAGGGAGAGATCATGTCTTATTTGATGCTTCCATTTGCAAGGAAGCTCCTTTTCCCAGTTTTACACCTGCATTGCTACCACAACAGACGTTTTTCATGTAAATGGCAGTGTTACAGTGATGGCACTGAGCAGCTGGTGCCTGCTCAGAAACTGGGAAGGGAAACAGTTCATAGTAGAAAAGCTCTGGCTGGCAATGGGTTGAATGTGGGCAGACAGAAAAGTGGTCAACAAAGTCAGGGTGCATTTAAATGCAATCCCAGGAATGAGCGTGGTGTGTACAGTATTTTAAGTATTTTCCGTTACCATATGGCTAACCTGGAACAGTGGTTTGTTTAAGTCACACTTAAGAAATCTGCTTAGGAAAGGGTATAGACAAGGGGTTCATCTACTGAATCAGATTCTTCTGATGCTACCACTAATCACAGTATTGCTTGTGGTGAGCAGAATCTTCTTGTTTCCCATGGATTAGTATTTGTCTCAGCTCCGTGGTGCTCTGTGGTGTGTGGCAGGATGGTTTTTGTGGGGGCGATGATGGCATGCTTACTGCTCATCAGCTTCCCTCACTTTCTTTGATCATAAAGGATGATGTAATGTGCTGAACTGCTCTAATGTTGATTCAGCACCACTCCACTTCCTCAGCACGTTCACAGAAATTCAATGCAGTCTTGTGTCACTGGGACATAGACACCTTAGCTGCATTATCAAACAGTTAAACAAGTGGAGTGGTGCAGCAGTCATGCCCTGGTTTGACACCACCATGGGGGGTACAGGGAACCCGTAACCTCAAAGAGGATGCTTATGCTCTTGACCCATGGGGAAGGAGGGGTGTATGCGTGTGATTAGGGCTTTTGGGAATTAGTTACAGAGGTGTACTTAGAAATTTGTAGAATATTATTCACATTTCATAAATGTCTTGTTTTCCATTTTATCTGCTGTGTAGCTGGACAACCCTGGATGTATAGTTCATTGATTACCATTAATAAATCAATAAAATGATTCAGTCTTGATTTGGTTTGAACTATGTGAAATGAGTAGTTTTTCCCTGCAACAACTGATCTTTTTTTAAAGGTCATAGTTGTCTGGGATGAGGTTTCAGACTCTGGATACTCTGTCATTAACAGCTGAAGAAACACGACACAATGCTTGAAAGGTGAATTAGCATGGCTATTTTGTCCCCTATTCTTCTAACATCTCAGTCACTGTATTTGTCCTCACAGAATTTATACCTAAAAAAAGGAAGCACTTGTATTGCTTTGCTTTTTTTTTTTTTTTTTTTTTTTTTTGGCACTGATACATAGAAGATGGGCTCCTTAGCGTCTTCCCTAACATCAGTAGCTGAAGGTTTAGGCAGCTGGTTTATGCTAGATCATTCTGTAGGCAAAAGCCCCAAATGGGGACTTCTGGGGATGTGAGGTGGGGTGGGAATGATTCCTTTTCCAAGAGTGAAAATTTAGTTAGTTTAGTTTTAGGTTGGGATGAACAGCCCCCTGAAAATGTCAAAATCTCTCTGCTGGGAGAGATCACTCATTTTCAAACTGATGGCAAAGCCTCAGGTTTGCCTCCTACCTATTTCCCCACTATGGTTTGCTTTTTTTCCATCTGGGAGTTTATGCAGTGCATTCAAACAGCTACAGATCCACTGGCTTTGCTCTCTGAAGGATTCTTGCAAACATCCTCTCCCCGGATGATCTCTTTATAAATACAGTCCTGTGTCACGCAAATAAGCATGACTGCAGATGAAGACTCGCAGCTTGAAACTGCTTTTCCTTTCTCTTCTTTATCTGTACTGTAACATATGAGATAGCTTAATTTAGCTGAAAGCATAATGGGTTTATATATGTTTAGTAATTTTCACTTTTACTATATTATACATTTTAATGAATTTTGGAAAAATTGTTCAGCATCTATTTTTCATACGTGTGACAGATGCAATGGTACTTAGTAGTAGAAACATATTACATACATGATTTTAGGGGACAGAAAACTATGTTTGCTAGAGCGTATTTTTGGACATGTGCAGGGAAGTAAATGGAAGACCGAACTCCAGAAACCTTAAATCATAGAGTATATGCTACCATATGGAACTGATTGCTGGCATATTACACAGTAAAACCCCAAAAAGGCACACAAGTAATGTTTTTTTGGACAAATTATTCACCTATAAAATGATTGTTTCAAGAGTTCATGTTTAAATCAAAACAGCTTATAAAGAGGAATTATTCAAACTATTGCTCCTACCATAGATTTGTAGCTAAGACATCTCCTTCAGAAGTGGATTATTTTTTTCCAACTGAAAAACCACTGATACACTAGTGTTGTGAGTTTCCCAGCAAAGAAGAGAGCCAAAGTGCCACATTAATGCACTCATAACTTCTTTTTTCCAACTCTAGTGTATCTCTTCTGTGGAGTGCTTTCATTTCTGAGCATTAATATAAAACATCTTCAACCTCAGTATGTGTTCTAAACACAGATGTACGTGCATACTGTTTGTTTATATTTGTTGTTTTAAAAATCTATTTGGTATATTTAATTTAACTAGGAACAGAAAACTTCAGCCTCTCTGAAATCATTCCTTCAATAAGAAATTCTGGACAGGCTGTGCATGATTCACCCAGGACTGGACACAATCTGAAGGCAAGGGGGAGGTGTGAGGAGCGTGGAAGTATCTCCGCTGTGGAAATGAAAGATGAAGACTAAAGTCCATTGGGTATCCTCTAACAGAGCCCCATGGTGATGCTCAGGGACGCCATTTAATAGAGATCTTGGAGATCATCATTCCTGTGATGAAAAGAATGAGAGATATACAACAAAAGCCTGAAAAGCAGCATGAATGAGGGAAAGGGAGGGATAAACATAGTTTATACCTTCCTAATGAGGTCCACAGCCTTACTAATTTCTCAGATACAAAAAACATGCCAGAATTACCACTAAAATATAACTAACAGAATTTGTTCTCTTAGTTGGCAGTCTAACAAAGATCAGATCCAATTAATGAACATGGTCAAAGGGACAGAAGTGGTCAGAAACACAAATAACTTCTGCTTGCTCAACACCTGTCTCTGAGAGAAATGTGCAAGAAGAATTTGTAACATAACAGTCATATCATCTCTTCCTTTTGGCTTTTCCTCTGTGTTCTACCAAAGCCTCGAGTGTGACAACAAGCAATACCATCACTTGTGTGCTCTGCTGTATACCAGGGTAATGCACTTGTGATGGTGACAGATGGGGAACCAGTGAATCCCTACCAATTATGTGCTGAGCTGTGTCAAAGAAGCTACGTGTTGTGTCACTCTGAACTGCTGTTTCATGTGGGATAAAAGAAAACTAAGCATATATGCCAGGTCTTGCTTTGACCCAGATATTATTGTAAAAGCACTCATTATCAGTGGGTTTTACTGGATGTAATTAATGATGCAACATTGTTCATATTATTATTATGGTAATAGCATCAATGTGCAACATCTCTGTGGTAGAGGGTACTTGTTACCTTGTTTAGCAAAATTCTGCTAGGGTGAAAATAACAAGCAGGACTTTATGGTTTTGTCTTTTAATGTGATGCATAGAAAAAGAATTAGGTATCTGCACATATTCTACAAGTATATCTTGACTCAATGACGAATTTTACGCCAAGTATTCATATGACAACATAAACTTTAATTCTGTCTTTAAGTCCAGAGATGTTATCTTTGGGACTGAGATGGACCTGAAAGATTGGCCTTACACAGGATTGTTCCTGAGGCTTTGGTACCTGAATCTTTTGACACTGAGTCATGGAGAAGATAAGAAATTTTAATTCTGGTTTCAAAGATGACAGTGTTGCCACCTAAAATCTTATTGTATTTGCAGCTCTATAATTTTATTTTCTGAGATTTGAAAGGAATAGGAGTTGCTGAAAACTTAAGTTTTGTTGAAACATATTAGTAAATGACTGTTTTAATGCTTCCTGTTTTTTCTAAAGCCAGCTCACAATTGCTGCTCACACATGGCTTCAGACAAAAATTGTAAGAAGTGAACCACTGTTCCACGAAAACTTGGCCAGATGACAAGGATAATATGCTTAGTGCCCTAGAGCTCCTTGTCAAACTGAGCCCTTGCCACCACAGTCTACAGACATTTTTCTCCACACATGTTATTTGATAGGGAACTCACTGCAATACCTCCTGTAACACATATCAATCTGCTATCAAAAGAAACCCAAGACAATGAACAAAAAGAACTCCTACGATGGCTGGAGCTGACTGAGTAGTATTTGGACATATCAACTTTTACATATTTTTGGCTTGGAAATAATTTACCATTAGGCTTGGCTTTATGCAAGCTTCCTCAATGCCTGTATTATATGAATATTTCTGCTTGCATATATTCACACTGCAGGCTGGGTTGTCAGCTATCTTGACTGTTCTTCCTGGTTCAGTATACGATCTGTCAGATTATTCTATTTCTGATCCACAAGGGGTTTGTCAAATAGCTATTTTTGTGCAGATAGGAGAAACTGGAAGAACTTTAGGGATTCATTAAAAATATTGTTTGTTTCAATATCCGGACCTTGCAAATCATGAACAAGATGTGCTGTAGTTTGAATTAATAAATCAAAATGGTTGTAGTTCCTCAGCCAGGAAATACCTTACTGCACAAAGGGAGGTGGGGTGGAAATCTCTCCAGTCATTTTGGGAGCCTGAATGGGAAGAGGCTGTGTAACCCATATGACATCTCCGTGCAACCATAGGACCCATGGGTCTCTGG
Source organism: Nettapus auritus (assembly GCA_011076525.1). Lineage (NCBI taxonomy): Eukaryota > Metazoa > Chordata > Aves > Anseriformes > Anatidae > Nettapus > Nettapus auritus. Next base: position 35,105 of record JAACYP010030865.1, read on the forward strand.
GGCCCATAAATGGAGTGAAAGCAGGGTGCAAACTAGTAGCTCACGGTACAAAAATTGAAAGGAAAAACTGATATTTTAGCATTAAAACCAACTCCAGATTCTACCAAAGAGAAAATCTGTGCCTTTCATAAGTACCACAGAGCTTTCATCGCCTTCTGTCTGGCAGATCTTTTAAAATAATGCTTAAGCCACCTTAAATAGCAGATCTACCTCTCCATGATACCCTTTCAGCTGCCAAGCTGCACCACTGAGCTGATTTGCTTTATTCTCAGACATAAGGGTCTCTCCTGAACAAGTCATCTTTTCTAGTGCTGCCTGGAAGTTTTATCTATTTTCTTTTTAACTGCAGAAAATTTTAACTTATCATATACCCAAAAGAGGAAGAACCCAAACTAGAAACTATTTTCTCAAAAGATGTTATTGTTTTAGTGTGGAAAACCTGAGATTCTTCATGGGGGATAGATATTTTCAGGAAAAAAATGTTCATATAACTCAGATTTCTGTTCAAAAAATTGTGTTGTCTTAGCTGCACACTGTTGACAAGACATAATCCTCATGTCTCTATCTTGCCTTAGCGGGAGAACAATGCTTCCCAGTCTATGCACTACTTTGTGTATACAAAGAGATTAGAGGATTTACAAAGCTGGAAATAAGCATCTTAAATTGCTTCTTAACAGATTTACCATTGTCCTGGGATAGAGCGATAGAGGCTGGGGTAGAGTTAATTTTCTTCCTAGTAGCTGGTATGGTGCTGTGTTTTGGGTTTAAGATGAGGACATGGTGTGGGATGTCCCTTTGGTCATTTGGGGCCAGCTGTCCTGGCTGTGTTCTCTCCAGCTCCTGGGGCCCTGGCAGGGCAGCACGAGGAGCTGGGAAGTCCTTGGCTCTGGGTGAGCGCTGCTCTGGAACAACTGAAACAGCGGTGTGTTATCAGTATTATTCTCATCCTAAATCCAAAACTAGCATCAAAAAAATCCAAAAATAGCATCATACCAGCTACTAGGAAGAAAGTATCCATGTAAAAAAGAAAAAGAAAAAGAAAAAAAAAAAAAAAAAAAAAAAGTATCTATCCCATCTGAAACTAGGACAACCACTTGATCCTTTAGGAGCTGTATCCACACATTTATCCATCCTGGTGTACAATATGGCAGCAGAAAACTGCACCTTAGAAATATCTACAGCCCATGACTCTTTTAAATATAGCTGTCATTAGAGTATTTTCCAGCAGTAAAAGCCTTTACCTAATTGCATATTAAGCATAGCCAATCTTTCAGCTCACTGGAAATGTTCTGGAAGGAACATTCTGAATTTGGAAGAACTTTTGTATAAAAACTCCTCAAATCCAGGTCTTTGTGGGGCAGATAGGACCCAGCAATCATGTTATGTGTTAGACATGGCACAAGACCTCTGTGAGGTGTTCATGGTGACATTTAGGGACAGGATAAAAAGGTCTCTTTTTTCTCCCTGGCAAGTAACAGCACTACGGAAAGGCCCCTGACTCAGAATATCACTTACTGCTCTGCTCTGAGTTGATAAAACCAATCAAAATGAAATGAAAATCAGTCTTCTGTTGTCACCTTTGTCAGAGGACTGTTTTGAAAATTAAAGGCTCAATGAAAAGGCAGGGAATACAAACAACATAATAAGCAACGTATTATAATAAAATATTCAAAGCAGAGGCTGTGACAGTCTTGCAAGTAAGTAGCTCTTGTCTTTGCTGGTCTGAGTTGAGGATCCTTCCTGTCACTGTCCTTCCAGGGCTTTCTCTGCTCTGTGTTGTCTCTCTGAAGACTGAGCTCAGATTCAGCCTACTGCCAAATCAGCCCAGGAGCTACAGTGGGCTCCATGTGGTGATTTTTTGAGCCTGTGGATGCTAAAAATGCCAATGAAGCCAGCTTGTTCTCTCTTTTTCCTGTGACACTGTGGAGCTTTGTTTCTCTGTCTCATTATGTGCTTAAAACCACAGCATTCTTTGCATATTTAATACTTGGTGAGGTTAAGATTTGTTTCTTCACATGTGTATTTCCTGTCAAGCTCTACAACACCAACACGAGTACCTAAATAATACTCCCATCGATGAAGGACATGGGAAGGTATTGTCCTGTTTATTTTAATTGGAACTCTTTTCCAGGTGCTGAGGTCTGAATTTAAAAGCCTTGCAATACATGCTAATTTTGGAATGTTGGCTGTACAGTTCTATAATGCCACATCATGTATTTGTATGATTTTCTTCACGGATTTGCTTGTCTTCTTGTACCTTCCTTTTCCATCTACAGCATTCATTTAAAAACACAACAAGAAATGACTAAATCAAGAGTGTTTTAAATGATGTCATTTTCAGCACCAGGAGTGAATGAAAAGCTGAATCATCAGGCCTTAAAGAGTGACTGGGATTAATTTGTTCAACAATATTTATTTTGCTGTGTATAAAAGACAGTAGGAGTGACTGAAGTCCTTACTGGTCTGTGGGCCTGCTCCAAGTACTTTGTCAGGTATTCATTACTTCACAGACCAAAACTCAGCTGAGAAAACTATAATTTGGTACGTAAAATCTTGTTCTAGCTTTCTATCCACTCTCATCCAATTAGTAGTTTATTATTCCATGCAAAGTGGAACAACTTCAGGATCAGAGAATAAATGAGGTATGTAGGAACTGTCCCAGGATATAAGGGCGCAGATCCCTTAGGCAGCACAAGGAACTGAACCTTGATTTTTCCCATTCTGTATTCTGCCATTGATCCATAAAGTACTGGTACCAAATGGGTACTGAGGCTGTGGCCCACCTCATTTTACAGCTGGCCTTTGTCATTTCATGTCCTAAGCATTTTGTGATAAAACCCACTAAACTGAGTGCTGGATGCATGACTGGTAAATGACTAGTTAGTAAATGTAGAAGAAGTTAGGCTTAAGAGACATGTCAAGGTACTCACTGCTGTGAAGAGAGGTGATTTCAGCATTGGAAAACTCAGTACGAGGAAACTGAAGACTTGTCTAGGAAGAGTGGGTTGTTGTGTGAGGTTTTGGTTTGTCTGATGGTACTAGATGTCTAAGCTATCTTCACAGCCAGGGGAGAGGATCAGATGCTTACAATCCAAATGCAGGTGAAGGGACCTTCTATCCAGAAGTGCATTTTCTTCCTGTTGTCTACAAAGGGAGTTTTTGTGATGGTTAGATGTAACATCTATGCTGTCAATAATTGCGTCTGATGATGGACCTTGCTTATTCTTTCCTTCTTTGTTGTACACGACTGAATGAAGCTTCTGCACTCACTTTGAAGGACACCATGTAATTTTGACTGTCTACATTTCTGGATTGATTTCCTCTCCTTCAATTTCTCCTGCAAGGCCTTGCAATTTTTTTCTTTGCTGGAAGGAAATCTCAGTGCTCACGCACTTGTTATGGTAATGTGTTCTCTACAAATACCCACAATGGAGCATACCAAACATTTTTGCCAGCTTTTCAGAAAAGTGCCAGAAAGGACAGCCACAAGCCACCTCAGTATTAACTTTTGTAGGTCACTGTTGTTAAATTCTTGAGGTTTCTAGACATTTCCACACCTGTTGACAAAGAAGTGTTAACTTGCAGCCTCTGAGGAACACAGCCAGTTGCCTTAATCCAGAAAAGAAACATGCTGACTGCAGTAATACACAGGAAGTTTAACAACAGATCCTCCTGCTTGGTGAAAACTGGCTGGCAGCAAAATATGTTTTAAGGGTCACCTCTAGAAACTACCAAAATAATAGGAGCAGTGAAAATGTAGTGGCATAAAAGTACTTGAGGGCGAACCAAAAAACAAACAAACAAACAAACAAAAAAAAAAAACAAAAAAAAAAAAACCTAAAGCTTAGTTAACTATATTTGTCCAGCTTTCCTGGTTATAACATTCCTGCTACTGAATCTGGCTGTGCAAATGTTGTTTTGGAAGACAGTGCTGTTACTCCCAACTGCTTCAATAGAAAGCACTGCATTCACAGGGTTAGGAAATTAGATGTCTAACTCAATCTGAAGTTCCTCAAAGCTCCAAGTCACTTGTGAATCACTCTGAGAATATTTCTGAAACCACACAGGACAAGGCCTTTGGAATTCCTTTAAACTTCAATTCAGTGATGAATATTAATAGCAAAAGAGCGAGAATCTGGTTATTTTTCTGCTCTGTGCAGAAGATTTTGGGAAATTACAAGGACTCCATGTAAGTTTTAGGGTTAACTTAATTGAAAAAGGAGCTCATATCAGAAGCTGTCATTAATATTTGAAGGCTATTTGTGCACGACGTGTCTTGCCTGCTTGCTGGCCCATTCCTTACTTAGTGAGACTGAGTACAGCTCCCTAAACTGATGCTGATTTATGTCCAGAAGGAATCTGGTTTGACACATCTCTCTTGGTCAAGTGGACTAGGCAGTTGGGTGAATGGCACTTCATAAGGCTGTTGAAAGCTCAGTTAGAAGCACATGGTGTGTGTAGGCATCAGATCTCACCAGCTGAGCTGGCTGTGCCTGGGGCGGTAATTGGAAGGGAGACATGGAGGAAACACTACGTGCTTCAAGACATGATATGGCTATGAAGCAGTAATTGACCCAAGGTGTGTTTGGCACTGCCCACAAGGCGCAGCTCAGGGTAATTTGGACTTGAAAGGCATGATCAAAGTAGTCACAGCTCAAGTTACATAAAAAGAAATGAATGTTAAGAACATTCTGGCAATACAGCAGCTCTGTGCTTGCACAGGAGCTGGATGGAGAAATAGTATGTAAAACAGAATCATGCTATGGTGCTTACATAATTTGTCATTTAAAGCTAGCTCCAATGGCTCAGTGAGGATGATATGAAGTCAGCTCCATGTCTTCAGCGGGATTTTGGCTGTAACCTTGCCGAAGCTTTAACATAATTTATTTAAGTAAAATAAGTTGATGAGGTTCTGCTCTGCTGCATAGGGCTGGACAGCAGAATTAGAGAATAATTTAGAAGGCCTGCATTGTTATGCTCGGTGACTTATTTATGTGAAATAAAAAGTCTCAAAAGAGGTTACAGGAGTTAAAAGTCTGCTTTCTAATGAAATAGAGTGGTACCTGGTGCTGGTGGTCCTTAGACTGTTTTGATAACCTCAGAGTCAGCATTTCACGGAGGATGAAACGTAGAATTCTTTGTCTTGCTGTTCTTGCAGCACTTAAAATAAGTGTAGAAACAGTTGTTCTTAAGAGAAATTGAAATAGTGGTATTACAAGGATAAGTATTATAATGTGAAAAGAATGACAAGAAAATAAGAGAATGGCATAGTTTAGTATTGTGATATTTTGAACCATTTGCTTAACATTTGAAATTAGGAGGAAAATTTTTAAAAGCCAAGTATTTAAAAAAAAAAAAAAAAAAAAGACTTCCCTTACAAAGAAAAGCTATCAAAGAAATGATTCATCAAGGGACTAGGAAAGAGGTTGGGAAACAGATGTTCTTACATTTAGGACAGATGTTTTACGATAACAGTGCTTTGATAGCAATTACAACAAGAACCTACTCTAATTGAAAAATGTTGTGGTATTTCAGAAGAGGAAAAAAGAAAAAGAGAAAAAAAACACCAAGTTTTAAATGATTGTATGAACACAGATTTTCACACCATTGTTTTATATTGCTTATGTCTCCAGAAGGGCATAGAACAGTAAAAATTTGTTCAGTGGAAATACAGAGTAAGTACCTGTAAACTAGGATAATGAGTTAAGCTCTTAGAAAAGGTTTTTGAAAGAGTTAAACGAGAGGTGAAAAAAAAAACTGAGAGACTAAATAAGTGAAAATCATCGACTATGTTGCCAAAAGTTGAATTGACAGGTGCTTGATAGTGATAATAATCAACAAGTATGTTGTTGAAAGATGAAATAATGGGTGCTTGGTACCTATAAAATTACTTTAATGGGTATGAGGATAAGAAAACTGTGCTGCTCAGAGTGGGGCAGCAAGCATCACTTCTGTCCCAGCCATTCAAAGTTAGTGGAAAGACTGCAGAATTTGAGTTTGGACCCAGCTGTTTAAAAGTTTGGGTTGATGTTTTGTGAAAGTGGTAGAATAAAGAGAAATGTCATCACCCTTTTTAATCTTTATTTGTTTTTGCTACCTGTTTACAAGGCAGATATAACATTCATTAAAATGAATGTGTGTATGTGTGTGTGGGATGGTTCTCATCCATCCTTTTAGCTCCTAGAAAGCTAATGCAATGTAAAAGGGAGAGACTGTTAAATAGTTCAGTCAGGAAAGCATACACAGGCCTTGGAGGAAAGCCACATTTCAACAAGTGGTCCCCTTGAGAACTTCCCTTGACTCTAAGATAACTTCTTGTCATGAACCTCTGAACTTTTTGGCAGGACAACCCCTACACACCTAGAAAGCCAGACAGGAAGTTGGTTTCTTCTTAGACAACATATCTCAGATAAGGGTTCTTATTATAAGAAAGCAGGACAAATGGGTTGCCATATTCTGTTACTAGGTCAACATCTCTGCTGCTTTCAAACAGCCAAAGAGATATCTCACTTGGGGACAATTGAAAATAAAGGCTCACAAGATTCTGAAGTCATTTTGTACAAAATTTGAGCCTATGTTTATGTGTAATAGAATAAGTAATCCATTTTATTTGGGACTACCATGTTAGAACTAGTTGAATAAAGACAGGGGTTGCTTTATTTTTATGTGAAGTGAAAACAACAGCCATGAAAACAGCAGTTCATATTACCTTTTAAAGCTTCCTTTCCAGCCACTTATTTTTTCAACGTCTGTTCTTGTAACCAGAGACACTGTAAATATAGTCTAGGGGCACTTTAACTGTAAATGGCAAAGCTCAGTTAGTGATTAACTCTTACCTTTGTTGAGGTTAGGAAATCTACTTCTTTGATGCTCATCTGTCAATTATCAGGTAAAATGCTTTCAAATATCAATTTCAAGCAGTTAATTTTTCTAAGAATAACACAGTCTTTAGCTATACCTTTTGGCAATAGCCACCAGCATCCCTCTCAAGCTGGGCAATCCCCTATTATACTCCTTCATCAAAGCCTAGAATGCCAAAGTGAGAGTTGACCTGGACTGAACCTCAGTCACGTGGTGTATCTGGGTAGGAATTATCCTGCAGTAATCTTTCACAGTTGATACCAAAGTCTGAGGAATTCCTCACTTCTCATGTGATATTTTTCCTATTGTCAGTTTTAGTTTTGTCCTCTGTGATTTTCATTGTTTTCCAACTCACAGGCTAGAGAGGACTCAGCACTGATAACTTCTTCATCTTTGGGTAGGTGTGAGCACAGGGAAACTGAATGACCAGCTTTGCTCCCCAGAGACAATGACCAGGACCAGCAAACTCAAACTAGTCAGAAGCTTTAAGGCATATGAAGAAAATTAATGCTGGAATATTCCAGCAGCAGACCTCACATGTCCCATGGGGTTATCATGGGCTTTCTAATGAACTTTACAGACTCCCCAAGCATTTATCTTATTTGACTTAGACAATTGGGTCTGTCTTCCAGAAAGCAGTGCTTTAGATTTACATCTAACTAACACAAGGTGGAATTTGAAAACTTAATTTTACAATATCCTTTCATTGGATGTCCTACAGAAACACCAAGTTTTTTATTATATATAAATATATAATTCCTCAATATCTGAAGAAATTTCCTATTAAATGAAATATCCTTTCCCACTGGAGCATTAGATTAAATGTACACATCAGAAGAGCTTTATACCCCTTGGAGGTTGCAATGTTCATCAAACAGAACAGAGTAGAGCAACAGGAGTCTATTGTGGAATAGAGAAATTAGAAAATTATTAAAACCTGGAGTCTGAAGACATAATCTTTTTTCCCTGGAAAATCTGTGCCCTCTGTAAACAGATTACAGACCTCATCTTTTAATGTAGTTTTTCCTAATTGTTTCCAGGAGTTCTCTGGAAGTTTATTTGGAAGTGACTGATGGTCTACAATTCCCATTAGTGCCTGATTTTTGTATGCTTTTGTATGCAAATGTAGCAAGACTTAAGGAAGAAAGCAATTCATTCAAAGTTGCCAATATGTCTCTAAATGAATTACTCCCCCTGACCTACCATCATTTTCTGTTGGTAGAATAGCAAACTTTGTGGAAGAAGGAGGCTCATTCGGGGTTTACTTCCACAAGTATACACCTCCTTGTTGATTCACATTTGATATTAAATGTACTTTAGCACACAGTAACTGGAAACAAATGAAGGAGTTGAAGTATTCTACATTTTGCAACATGTCCAAGATTTCAGAACATGGATTACGGTAGTCCAACAGTCAAGAACGTATTTTTGGTTCTGGAAACTGCTTTTGGATTTCACTTATTATTATAAAAACATAGAAAAGAAAAAAGGCAATCCTATTGTCTAGTCAGAGAAACAGTTTGCTGAAGAAAGAAGTCCCTTAAGGAAAGGAGAAAAGATGTGGAGACACATGCTAGCCTCCAAAGCAAATATTGTTCTCATTTACACTGATGAGAATCCACAGTCATCTCTTGGGTCATTCTGAAGTAGAAGAAAAATTTGGCATAAGCAAGAAAAGGTTATCAGGCCCCTGGGCCACTGACTCACATGGGCTCTGATCTGGTCCATGTGAACATGAGGGGTGAAATCCTGTGCCACTGAAATCAATGGCAAAATTCCCACTGAATTAATTGGGTCAGGATTTCTCCTCAAATGTCTGGTACAGAGCCCATTAAGTAAGTGCAAAACTTCCCCAAAGGAAAGGCTGCACATTCCTGTATTTTTGTCTCTCTGATTTTGGTTTTCCCAGCATCAGGATTATTTCTATATTAATAAGTCTGTGTGCACTTCTTTATAAGATAAAGACTTCAGGTAAGGTTGCCAACATGTGTGCCAAGGATTGCTAAATATGCTGATGACTTGTGGGAGGACACGAGCTTGTAAATCAAAATGCCCCAAGCCATTTACAAGCTACTATCCAGTCACTGTTGGAGATCATTATCATGCCTCCGTTGATACACAGCTGGATTTGAAAACTAACATGATTTAATGTTCTTTGCTTTATCCTGTTATTGCTGAGCACTGCTAATGACCCTGTAATTTAAACATAATATTCATATTTTTATGAATTTTGACTTAAAATATTTCCCTCAAAACAAGGAGATGAAAAATGAAGGCTTTTCATGAATCAGAAAAAAGCTGGGGGAGGTTCATGTGTTTAATTGAGGAAGAAGAGTATTTATAAAAAAATAAACTAAGTTTTCCTCTGCCTTTCAGGAAGAATGGAGCAGATTTTTAAGTAATAAATCCAAGGTATGTATCCACCAAGGGGACTGCATAACAAGATGGTGTAATAAACATTTTTTGACAGAGGTCAGAAAGGTTACCACCAGTTTGTGTGACTGAAGAATTTGGATAACAGGATTTAATTTTTACAGTTTAAACTCGATATTGGCTGAGAGGAGGTAAACATATGCACAGGATTGTGAGAGAAAGGAAAAACAATAAGATCAGAAAAAAGTTTACTTTAGAAAAAAAAATAGGGATGCTACAGTGTAAAAAGAAAAGCAGTGGCAGTGTGCTATGCAGCAGACCATGAAGACTGCAGATATTTCAAACCAGTAGGTAGTAGAGGAAAGTAGTAAATCTAAGGTTATGTTAAAAACTGAATTAAAAACAAATATTTTATTAGTCTTAATGGCCACTGATAGAAGGCTTGTATAAATTATTCTGATTGAGAAAAATTTGGAAGTTATCAGGTATAACAATTGTCCTTTATTCAGGATAAATGCAAGAAGCAACTATACTCTTTAGGGAGTCAGATAGTTGTAGCAATGGGAAACATCATCCAAAACAAAGGTATAAGCAGCACTAGTCAGGAATCTGGCTGGAGGGTTTTCACTCTGAATGGAATTTAACCATAAAGGACAGGCTACTGCTTTGACAGATTGACGAGGATGTGAGCAGACAAGTCAAAAACACAAAAAATACTAGCAACAAAATTCTGAAAGCCAAGAGTGTAACAAGACTGAACATTGGGACTTTAGCTACCAGAAGGAACCTAGGAAAGTTTTCTATATGGTAGCTGAAACATGCTTATGTCCAGGAATAAAACATCATACTTCACAGATAGCTGGAAATTGCCTAAATTGATGCTGGACTCCACAGCCCATCCCCTCTTACTCCAGAAACAACATGAAGGGTCCTGCAAATAGTATAATGCTGGGCTCCCAAGTGGTAACTGTGAGCTGTATGAACTATAAGCAATGCAGCAAAATAGCACCACGTATCTGCCAAAAATTTCCACTTTCCTCTGCTGCTTGTATGTGTGGGAGCTATGTGCCATGAGAAATAACTGCAGACACATGGCACTGTGTATGGTCTGTGCATGTGTGATCAGGAAGACCATGGTCAGATCCCTGATATCATGGAGATGGAGGAAAATGCCCTGTGAAACTAGATCTTGTGCTTGAAGAATCCCTGTGAGAAAGCAGCTCAGAGCCACAGGAGCTGACTCTGCATCAGCATTGAGATGTTCAGGGGAACTCCCGCTGGCCTCAGCTATTTCTCTTTCTTGTCAAAAACTGAGCTGTGTGAGGTTTAGGCTTGAGCCCGAACACTGTTGCAAATTGATTTTGTTCTTCTTCTCTGTGCCTTTTACATGCAAGAACTAAATCAGATTTGAACAACAAAAAGGAAGAAAAGAAAAAAAAAGAAAAAAGCTTTTTGTCTGAAACTACTTACCTTCCAGCACAGCAGGTTATTCATTAGTCAATTTCTCATTTAAATGTGTTAGCTCACATCTCTTTTAGAGTGGACCAACTGGTTTCCTCTGGGATCAAACTCTGGTTTGTTTCTTGGAGTAGCTCTTTGCAAAAATCTCTCTCTATAAGATGTGAGGCTAAAATGGCTCAGATTTGCTCCAGTAGCTCTAGGACACTTTCCCCCAGTGCTAACCCAGCAGATCCTACACTCCATATTTTCATGTCCTGTTTCAAACATGATTCCTGGGCATTGCATTAAAATGCACTTTTCCAGTGAGCTTTTATAATATCAGGCACTGGGAGCTGCATTTCAGGCACTGGGTGCTGTATTAACTGGCTCTCCACAGTGCTGCATTAGCAGCATTATCTCAGTGCCCCGCATGGAGATCCTGGCCACATCTGGCCACAGCCTGGAGGGACCAAGGTGGATCAGCCTGGACACTTGGCTTGGCATCTTGGAGATCTCCCGTGAGCAGTGGGCATTGCTGGGCTGGTTTGTTCTCTCTTAGTTTTCCCTTCAGTGCTGTCACAGTCCATTCTGAGCCCTCTGCTCTCACACTACGTGCCTCTTCACCCTTTGTCACTCACCTTTAGTACTTTTAATCTTCTTTATTTTTCTTCTAGATTTTTACCTATGCCAGAATGACAGTTTGGCTAGGACTCTGCTAGTGCCTGGTCCTTAAGGAAGATGCCAGAAGACCTACATTGTCTGGTCTGCAGGGGAGTACTGCTTCCTTGGGCAGATGTCTTAAGGCATATAGAGGTAATCTTATTGCCTTTATTTCATTGTTTTCTAAGACATGTTATATATATCTCTCTGACACATTCAGGAGAATATTTGAAGCATCTCCTGTGAAATTTTCCTGCTGCACAATCCCAGTTCATGACATCAACTATGCATTCCTCCTAGGATTTTTCTCTCCAAGGCTTCTTCTGAACACTTTCACAGTACAAGAAAATTTCAGAAGTGGTTGAAAAAAAAACTGAGGTGTTTTATAAGTTACTCCTGAAATACTTTGTTGCAGTGGTAGTAGAGAAATGCAAATTTGTGTCTCATCCTGCTGGTGCAAGCCACTGACTTCTTCAACGACTCCTCTGGAATTGCACCAGGATTGTGACAAAACAGACAAGTGTCAGCATCTTTTAGGAAACTGCTGGTCTGTGAAATGAACAGGAAAAATGTCTTCCCCTAAATTAGTGAAGAAATATGACCTAAAGAACACACTGTTTTCTTAGACCCTGAACAACCTTGCCCCTCTGGGCGATTAGGTCAGTGAACTTTTACAAATCAAGCTTATTGAAACCCTGGGCTAGTTTGTGAAACTGGAGATTTGCATATGCAACAAAGCACTCATGGGTGTACTAGCCATGTAGTTGTTTTTAGTTTCCCTACTCAGAAGATTATGGTTCTCTAATAAACAGGTGAACAGTCTGACCAGCCTTCAGCTTAAGAATGATTATAGACTTAAAAAATTAGGAGACACCAAGTACAGAGAAAGGCCACAGAAAGGCCACAGAAAGGCACACTACAATTTATGTGTCTCTTCCTCATATGTCTTGCTAATTTTCATTATTTAAAATCATGTAAAATTGCAGTTGAAGTTGTTAAGCATGTTTGTGAATTGATTAGGAATCTTAAGTTTTAAATACACATACTCAATATCCATGATTTCAATTCATCCTTCAGATACAAACTTTTCACCTAGGTTGTAGGTGCAGTATCAGTTAACATCAAGTGCAATTGCTTTCCTGAGCATGTGAAACTTTGCTGATGTAAATTGCTTAAGATTTTAGGGCACATTAAGCCCTAGAACTTGGGACTTTCTTATGCAACATCCGAACTACCATAAACATAGTAGGCACCAGTAACATGGGAAAGCTGATGACTGCATGATGAATACTTCTAAAAACAGTGTTAGAGAAGGGATGAGAAAATTATTAATTGAATTAAGATGCTATGACATAAAAGCCCATAGAATATACTTGAAGGAACACCACGTTAAGTCTGGAAGTATGTGTCTGCAATTGAATAAATAGGAAGAGAATCATGTTTAAAACTTTTTGTTTATAATCATGAAGTCTTTGTGTAATTCCATCAAGTCAAGAGAAAACGCTCGCTGTCTGCCCAACACAACAGCACAAGTTGAGTTTGTTGGATAAACACAAAACGGTAGCATCAGTGAGCCAGCAAGACTTTCACATGTTGCAGACATGCAGGAGAAGACCACCCACAATATTCACTGCTGCAGAAGGCAATTTAACTCGGTCCATCCACAAGACTCTTCAGTACTTCCTCTTTGGCTCTTAGTCCTGAATAATTCAAATTTGGAAGAGATGCAGATGATTGATATCACTAAATGTGTTATTTTAGAGAGCAGCATTGTGTGACAATTTAATTTCCTTGTCCTTTCCAGTGGTCCTCACTGGAGTCTTATTCTTCCACTTTTTTTCCACTGACATCTTGCTTCCATGGGTGTAGCCCTTCAGATTCAGATTTAGCAGAGTCACACTTGGCTCTACCATGCCTATTTTGTAACCAGCAGCAACATTTTTTTTTTTTCCAGCTGGTGAAAATGTGTTACCTTTTGCCTCAGGCTGAGAAAAAGGCATCCTCTCACATTATGTTTTTTTTTTTTTTTTTTTTTTTTTTTTTTTTTTTTTTTTTTTTTTTATCCATGGTAAATCTATTTCACCTTCCCAAGAAGATTTCTTCTTGGCTCTCGGTGCTGGAGGATGTGGTATTCCCTCTGCCTTCCTTCAATATTTAATATTGCTGAGACGTTCCATTTTTGTTTCTGATGAATATTGTACTTAATACTGTTTAGTAAAATCTGCTTAAAGTTTCTAGCTATTTGCAGATTTTTCAGAGTTCTTCCAAAACTTTCACCTGGGATAAATTAACCACAGAAAAAAAAAAAAAAAAAAAAAAAAAAGGTTTAGAACGTAAAAGTAGCAACAGTCATTTTGTCATCATGACTAACAAACAGAAATCTGTCTGGACAGCCACTGGAATTCAAAATATGGGTTGTCCCAGCTTTCTTTCAGTACTAAATCTTATGAGAAGTCTTGCACTTCAAACGTAATATCACCATTCAGCAATGATACTTAAAAATATCTTCCTTACTTTTTCATTAGGACTAGATCTGGCTGAGGAAGTGTCTGTAGACCTTTATGAACTAGTTAACTATTAGAGCTGCATCTAAATAGGGGAGAAGGAAATGCTCTGTGGGAGAACCACAAATAGAGGTGAACAGGAAATTCTTTTTCCAGCTATTAAGAATGCATCTACCTCTTACTAACATTAGGTTCTGCCAAAATAAAATTAATAAAAGTGTTTGAATTTGGGGCTGGCAGTAAACTGTTGCTAATTTTAGGCCAGTGGCTCTAAATGGTCCTGGCTGAAGGAGCCAGGAGCTGCTTAGTAGAGCACAATGCACTTTGCTTCCTCTAACATCACCAGATTTTAAAAATGAAGTTAACATGGTAAATGATGATTCTGCATCAGTTCCTTCACCTGTAGTGATCTTCCCAACAAGATCTTCAGGGATAATGCATTAGCTGCTGCAGTTAGTGGCATCTATACATTTATTTTCAGAGGCTATTGTTCTAAATAAAAGTTTGGATAAGGTTAATACCTGTGTAATCTTCTAGAGGAAAAGAAAAGGCAGATTTTGTAGGTAGGACTCAAAATCAAAATAACATGCAATTTTATTTAATTTTATTTTTTAACAGAGACTTTTTTTTTTTTTTTCCTACATGCTGCATAAACTGATTTCCCATTGAATTCAATTGCCTTTTATGTATAGAAGGTTAATGCAAAATTCTGGAAATTAATTTTATAGCCATTCTGTTGTACCATCATGATTTCTAGGCAGCAGTTACTCAACAGTATTAGTTTTCCCCTGCTTCTTGCAGATGACTGTTAATGCTCAGGACCATAAAATGCTTGATGGTATTCCATTAAGAAACAGTGAGGGACATTCATTTCATTTCACCTTTTGTTGTGGAAATCAGCACACCTTCGAGGGCACCACAAGTATGTGCAAGTATTTTATACACATCTGTGTTCACAGTCACACATATCTATCTGTTTTCACAACCTTGTGAACATATACTCCTCTAGTTATGAAGGTATGTGCATGTGCATCTATGTACCAACTAGAGTTGCTCTGTGCACTTATGGTATTAACTATGCACATCATCTCAAATGTAAATGAAAAACAAGGCATTGTTTATCTGCACCCCTTTGGTGCTTGCTGCATAGTCTGCACTCAGAAAGCAATGTATTCCCTCTGATCTTTTCATGATGGAAATTACTTCAGCTTGACTACTTACAAAGACAGCTGGCTCTTTACTGCTCCCCTGGTCTGAGGCCACAGTTAAGAGCTGACTCTTCACATTTAAAGGTCCCTCTCAGCTTGAAACATCACCTAATTATATGATTTGTATAGTATTTCATGTGGTTCCAAGTGAATGATGTGGACAAAGGCAAATCTCAAGTCCTATGACCAATAATGTATTCTATTACCCTTGATGGGATAGATTTGTACTGACAATCCCAAGCAGTTATGAGAACAGCAGTGATGTTTGCGGCAGGTTTTCTGCCTGAACCAGAGAAACCAAAGCCATCATATTTGTGAAAGGGCAGCAGGGTAGCAATGAATGTAAAAGGTTACAAAGAGAGAAATCCTTGAAATCCTTTTTTTTTTTTTTTCTTTCTTTTTTTTTTTTTTTTTTCTCAGCTAGAATATTTTTATGATATTTGCTTAAAAGTGGCAAATAGCAGGCAGTGGCTGTAGGTAGCTAGATGGAGTTGCTTTTGGCTCCTGGGGAACAAAGCCAACAGTCAGCTGAGTTGGCAGGCTGCGCAGGCAGCAGTGCCAGTCGTCTCCTTCCCTTCTTCTCCCTGATGTTTGGCTTTGAGACTGTCTTGCTGCAGAGGAGGTTTTTCACTTTTGGCTTGGGCAGTGCAGTGGCCTGTCCTAGTTCCTGAGGGGACACTAGTTATATATAGGTGAATATACATATCCGAAAATGGAGCCCCACCTCATGTTTCAGAGTCCCTCTAGTTCCAGGTGAATAGAAAACTCGCTGGTAGTCCCCACTAACTGACAACATGATCGTGGACCAGTCTGTTGCTTGATAACAAAGAAATGAAGAAAATGCTGGAAAACACTCCCAAAACTGTATGTTGTCTGAGGTCTGAAATGATATTCCTTAGTTAAGACCTTAGAATAAATAATTCCATGGCTTTTGTTCTTTTTTTGTTGAATGAGATTTTCCCACTATTCTAAGATGATTTAATTTTATTTTGCTTGGCAGTAAGTAGATGGTATTTAATATGCTAATGTTATTAATAATGCTTGGCATGCAGCTAACTCCTTCCATCAGACTCTCATGGCCCTTTGGTGAATGAACGTCTGAAATATTTCCCTGGAACGGCAGGCATTAGCTCAGTGTTGCACAGACACTCTGTGGGATCTGGGAATATAACCCTGATTCCCATAACTTGCAGCTAGATTGTAAATTGGATTACATGTTCATGCATAACAGAAGAAGTAAGAATACCCTTTGTATCCCTGTCTGCACAGTGGTCATTGCATGGTGGATAACGATTTATTGCTATTGTAGGAACATAGTAAATTAGTATCCTTCATCTGCCATGCAAAGGGAGAATAAGGAAAGATGTGAGAAGTAGAGAGGTGCCTCTACAACACCTTGTAAAACAACGTATGACACTATTTTCTTGCCTGAAAATCATTCTCTGACCCTGAGACTGAGGTCCTCCCAATTTCCTGAGAATACACCTCTGCACTGCAAGTCATGGTAACTCTGCACCGGTCATGGTGAATGTGAAATCCTGTAGCTCACTTCTGGAAGTAAGCAGGACTGGATCACTTTGCATCTGCAGGGTTTCCAAAGTGGCACTCAAGTCCCTGAGGAAAGATGTGAACTGAAAACATAAGACTGTTGTTGATGCTGGTAGTTTGAGTAAAAAAAAAAAATATATATATATATATATATATATAAGAAAAATTGTATATATATATATACATATATTAAAACAAACAAACAAAAACATGAAATCATACTTTTTAATTTTCACCAAACATACTTCTTCCAAAGGGGAGTTAGAATGACCTTTTATTTCTCTGTGGCCAACTGTCTGTTCATTGCAATAAGCTCTTCATTGACTTGAGACTATCAAAAACTGAGACAGAGTTACAAGTCCATTTATGTCCATATTTTGTGCGAGCTCAGGGGTATAACCATATACCCTATGTCTCTTTCATGACTTGTCTAAAACCATCCAGTTGTCTCAATCTATTTCTAAATGTACAAGTGTCTACACTGAGTAAATAAATAGTAACGTAATTACAAGTGGCACATGCATTATACGTTGCTGTCGTCACAACATTTCCTCTCTAGGGCTTTGGTGCAGGAGTTTCTGAGACAGACAAACACTTGATCACACCCTCTGCAAATAGGTCAATATATGCACAGAACGGCTGTGTGGGGATGTGGTTGGGAGAATTAAATTTAGACAGGGGTTATCCAGTGATTTTACAATAGCTTATTTTTCCAGGAATCAAATCTGGTTAAGTCATGAGTAATTTAGAAAGAAGAATAAAGAAGTTCATACACAAGGTGGGTCTAAGATAGATATTGTATGTACCTAGAATCTAAATAAAATTGTATATTTTTTGGTAGAGACATAAAAAACATAGTTATTTTAAACACCTGTTCTAGGAACTGGGGTTTCTTTTAGTCCCTTCCATATAAGCACTTTTATTTTTTATTGTACTTGCAAAACACTCAAGTGTATCAACATCTGCAATCAGAACATCTCCATGTGAGGTCCTCAGATCGCCAGCCCTTTAAGCTGAACAAAGAGAAACAGCTGCATTGAAGTGGCCTTTTGGCTTATATTTGCAATATCATCTTGCATATATCTTGCCAATTAAGAGGAAAAATAATATCACAAATCTTTTGAATTCATTTCAAGTCAGCAACAAGCTACAGATATCTTTAGGTGTCTCCAGTGTGGGTATTTCCACTGTGCCTGACTAGGAAGGAGTTCAGGCTGTGTGATTCACGTCCACTAAATATTGACAACAAATTTAGGATAAGATAAATCGCACCATGAACTCCATCCCCTAGGTCACATTCCAAAGAATCACACCACTACAGTATGACTAATAGTTTTGGCCTTTGGGTCATTATTTCTTGAATTATTGTTGCTAGGCACCATTATTACCATTCTATATTATTCATTGTGAAAATATAGAAAGGAGGCTCCTAAAGTTTTATGGCCTTATATACATGCTTAATTCTATTTAGATTCATTGAAGTAAAGGCTTTGCAGTCTTAAGTTTTATTTAAATTTAGTAATTAGTCAGTGTTACAAGACACTTATATATTTTTCTTATTTATTTATTTTTTCCTCTAAAAGAAAAGGCAGTGTTCCTTTGATTCTGTCTTATCCTTTTAGGATGTGGTTCATGACATTCAATGACACAAGAACATCAACAGGCAATGCATTACATTAAGCACCAATGAAACATGACTGAGTGAGGATTATGGTTCCCCATTTCAAAAAACGTTTTTCAGATTTCCTCCAAGGTTTCTCTGTGTGATTCATAAAACTTAAGGGGAGGCTGTGGCAAAACATCTAAATGTAGAAAAAAAAAAAAAAAAAAAAAAAAAAAAAAAAAAAAAAAAAAAAAAGATAGTTAAAACTGTTAGAATGCATCATTGTGTCTGAAAATATCTTTTCCCCCATGGCATGTATTTTCTTGTCCATCTCAGAGTCCGGTGTCTCAAGTGATGTAACTGAAGGCACTTGATCATAAAGAAGAAAGTCAAAGTTAAAAAAAGGGTCGTATCATTCATTTGCTTGGAGAAAAGACACAACTATGGACTTGGTTTCTATGAGATGGTTATAAAACACAGCTGATGCCTTAGTATCTTATAAGTCCTCTCATTACTTTGCATTGACCCCAGTGAAAAATCCAGCTAAGGTTTTAATAGTCATTTCCCACAAATGCTTCTTATTAACATGTAGTCTTTATATGAACTGTTTATTTTCATTTGAAATTAAAAGTGCAGTATTTTGGCATAGATAATCTTTCCAAGCACTTCATTAAAATGATAGTAAAATTTATGTGATGGGGTATACCATTGTTCAAATAGAGACTTTATGGACCAGTTTGGTGTCACAGTCGAGGAGAACCACATATAAATCTTTAGCAATCAAACACCTATAAGAACCTCCCCCCCAAGGTGCACAGCAGTTTTTATTAATAGCACTCATATCTTATATAAGGAGGTATTGCGATGTTTCCCCATTATTAGATAAGAAAATAATATAATCATTCACTAGAAATGATGCAAAAAATAATGGCTTTGCTTTGTTAATCCTTGTCTGTAAAATTGCTTCAATGAGTATAACAAGGTGGCCAGCTGTTGTTAATGAGGCTGCAATGTTTAATGTAAAGATAGCAGTGACGTGTTAATGTGCATTTTCATTCATGATTTTGACATTGTCTGGAGAAACAGGCAAAGGTAATTTGCTTTCTAGCCCTGCCAAGAACTATATACATGTTGTACAGAGGCTGAATGTCACCATCAGTTCTGCATGGGCTTATCTTGGGTCTGACCGAGACTAGCTGATTTTTTTAATGGTTTTAATGGGAGTTGAATGAGACTTTAGTGAAAATTCATGCAACATATTAAAGTCTTCTATAAGTACTTCTGTAACACAGGTGATATTAAAAACCTGTAAATGAGTTTCTGGTGTCTACCTTCATGCCTTTATAAAAATATCCAGATTTTTTTTTTTTTTTCTTATACATTAGGATAAGGCTCTGGTTGAGCAAGTATTACAAAAATTCTCATTTCATATTATAGCCCCCCAACAAAGTTTTTTTGGAAAAACAGGTGAAAGATTTGGCTGATCATAGCATTAAAAACACATGCTTACATTTAAGTATATTAGTGGATTTACTGACATCAGTGAAGTGTGTCTTCAATTTCATCAGAAAGGAAGGGAGAACCTCCACAGGTGATGTACCAAGTCAGGATGTAAGTGGATTTCTCTAAAGACACATGGATTTTGATGCTAGGGATGTTCTTTCTCCATTGCAGGAATGACCAAGCCATTATGTACAGGCAGAGAAGCTGAAAACAGTTGTGAAAATGATGGTACATAGAAGAGCAAAACACAGCTCTGTGCTGTCTTCCATGTTCATATCACATGAAGTGCTGTGGAATGATCAGGAAAATGCATGTTGATAGCTCTATTTTATTGCCTCTGTGTGACTGAATAAAATAAATGACCAGGATAAAAGGTCCATAAACTTGCTAAGCTACAGTTTTTGTCACTAGATGGCAGAAAAAGATGAGTTATCTTGTGTGATTAAACTAGTTTTTTTAACATATAAACAGGATGAAATAGGTCTGAGTATCATAGCTAACCAGAAATGATGCAAAACCCACTTACCAAACTCACTACTAAACCTGTTTCCCTGCCATGTTCATTAAAGCTAAAACAAAACAATGAAGATCCTTTAATGCAAAAAGTGGCAGAGGATAGAGGAAACTTATTTAATTACCATGTGTGGGAAAGCCCATTGCTTATATTTACTTTGATGGTTAATGTTTACATTGGGTGACCGAAGGACCAGCGATTCCATCCAGATGCCCTGCTGAGTTCGGTAGGAACAAAAAATGTGGAAGACCGGGGCTCTATCCAATGCACCCTCATGTCAAAGGGAAGAGATCCGATCTAATTCTCCAGTACTGAGATGAGTCCTAGCAAGGAGTGGTCCTTTGAACAATCAGTATTCAGCATAGGGTAGCCAGCACAGGGTGCTGGGGGTTTGCACAGCACTAAGAAAATTAATGACACATTCCGCATCTCATTTGCCCCAGGGTTACATGTGCCATACTTGGAAAAGATCAGAGATTTTCCCTGGGAAGCCAGCCACACAGACTGAGAAAGCCACACTAGATTATATCTGCTTATTCTTTCCATCAAAAGAGCTCAGCTGTAAAAGCTGCTTCACTTCTGAAATGGATGTGAGAGCATTCTGGGGATAAGCTGTGTTTCATGACTGCCTCTGGACCTCTCCCAAATGTTTGATCCTCAGTGTCTCCCTGTCATGGTCAGTTCCCATTGAACAGCACCATATAGCAAAACTTGTTCTCTCTGGCATGCACACAAACCAGCTTGGGTCATCATAATATTATATGCCTTCTTAAGTAGTTCCAATAAGTTTATTTTCCTCAGATTGCTAGGAGATCTAGGTAGCATGAAGAGATCATAGAATCGTAGGTTTGTGTTGGAAAGGACCTTAAAGACCACCTAGTTCCATCTCCCTGCCATGGGCAGGGACATCTTCCACTAGGCCAGGTTGCCCAAAACCCCATCCAACCTGGCCTTGAACACTTCAAAGGATGGGGCATCCACAGCTTCTCTGGGTAAACTGGTTCAGGGTGCTTCTCTGGACCTGCTCTAACAGGTCTTTCTTATCCTGGAGGTCCCAGGGCTAAACACAATACTGTAGGTGGGGTCTCATGAGAGCTGTGTAGGGGAGAATAATTACCTCCTTTGACCTGCTAGCTACACTTTTGATGCAGCCCAGGTTACAGTTGACTTTCTGTGCTGCAAGTGCTTATTGGCATCTCATGTTGAGCTTTTTGTGCACCAGTAACTCCAAGTTCTTCTCCACAGGGCTGCTCTCATTGTCCAGACTGTGGATCTGGACAATGTAGTTATTATTAATTGTATTCATGTTTGGGATTGCCTTGAACCAGATGCAGGTCCTTGCACTTGGCCTTGTTGAACTTCATGAGGTTCACACAGGCCCACCTCTTGAGCCTGTCCAGGTCCTTCCAGCATGTACCATCAAATATGTATCTTTTCATTTTAGAGACGATGTTATCGTGCAGGACTATATCAAATACTGTGCACAAGTCCAGGTAGGTGATACCAGTTACTTTCCCCTTATCAACCAATACTGTAACCATGTAGAAGAAGGAAGAAGGCCACCGGACCTGTCAGGCACGATCTGCCATTAGTGAAGCCATGTTGGCTGTCAGCAGTCACCTCTTGGTATTCCATGTGCCTTAGCACCTTAGCTTAATTTCCAGGAGGATCTGCTCCATGATTTCACCAAGCAAAGAGCTGACTCTGACTGCACTGTAGTTTTCTGGTACTCTGTGTCTTCTCTCTCTCTTTTTTTTTTTTTTTTTTTCCGCTTGTTAAAATAAAGTATGAGGGAACTTCAATGGACAACCATGACTATTCAAATATGGGTAGTGGCTTAGCAACTTTGTCTGCCAGTCCATAGACTGGTCTAGCTTCACTTACAAGTACTGTCCAGATTATTTTGTTAGTTTAGCTACTAATGAATTTTCGTGCATGGTCAAAGATCCTGGTGGGCCTGTCAGATTCTTGGGAGAGCTAGCTGTTTGTGTCAGGGAGCTGTAGAGAAAAATGAAAGAGACATCCCATGAAACCTGAGGTGCAATCAAAATACTGAACGTTTGCACGTTTTTGTTACATTAGTTGACTAGTGCCTGACCTTAATTACTTTTGCATCCATACCAAGAATATAAAACACCTGGCTATTTTTTCCATTTTTTAAAATAGAATAAATGTGCCTTATTTAGCAGATTTACAACCTCAGCATATGCTATATTTATTTTATATTTTACATTAGTATTTGTGATGATTTGGGCTCAGCCTAGTATACAACAAACAAACTTTCTCATAATCTTTGACTAAGATAAGGCTTTGGTTAGTACTACAGTGAATGTGATGTTCACTATAGTGAATGTTTCAGGCTATGGAGCCCTATGAGAAGCTAATGTTTGCTATGACAAGTAATCCCACTAATATACATATATATATATATTTACTTTTGTTTGTTTGTTTGTTTGTTTGTTTGTTTTCAGTGTTTTATTTTGTGCAGTACTTTTGAGAGGACTTAGGAAGAATACTGAATGAAAGAAACCAAGAGGAAGACATCATAAAGGGAAGAAAAATAAATTTTTAACAAGTACTTAACAGTCTAGGGTCACAGTCTATGTAAATATGATCTGCTAATTTCATACCAAAACATTATAGCTTAATGCCTTCTATTACAGCTTTTGCAATCTGCTTTAATATTTGCAGTAACCAAGCGAATGAAACATAACATTCAAGTGTCAGGGCTTAGATGTGGGGAGGGCACAACAGAAGCTCACAGCTGGTGGTGAAAGTATGGTTGCTACTAGGAATCACAGATTTTGGGAACCTTCATTGACATGTTGTAGGTATCTTTGAACTGGTATTACAGCACTGCCTTGGAAACAGGGACAACTATTTCAGGGATTATTATTCCTGTGATGCTTAAACCAAGTGAATACTTGTACAGAGCGTATTCAAGGTCTTAATATTTCTTGCCCCTGTCATGACTTAAAGCATCAAAGCAGTTCAAAATTCACTCAATTCTATCCCATATACTTGTGAAGCAAACATGAGTTGAAAAACCTGTACAGCAACTGCAGTGCACAACTACCTGCTGCTTCCATTCATCAGTTTCCTTGCTCTTTCCCAATGCAGATTTATTTTGGAAATGACAGTCACAGACCTCAAAACCACTTTCTCCTAAGTTCAAGGAGACCTCTTGGAACACCGCTTTCCGAAGGATGGGGCACACCTTGCAAAGTTTAGATTTAAGGAAATTTCCTAGTCCTCCTCCAAAACAGAACCTTGTTGCTTGTACCATTCAGCCATTCTCCTAAGCAAGGGGCAGTCATGGTGCATGCCAGATGGCTGGCAGCTGCTGTGGTATTTTGAGGGCACCCAAAACCATCCCTGGAGCAAAGTATAGTTTGGAAATGTGACATTGCTTAGGTGGTTTCCTTAATGAGCATCATGCTTATGGAATTTGCTATTGTGGAAAATGAGCAATGGATCACAGCAGACCAATCTGATGATTCTTGGTATGTACATGGTCTGCTAGGCAGCGATCCGAAACCACTAATCCCTTGTTCACTCATAAATAATTATTTTTTATTATTATTTTGCCCTGACCTGACATTTCAATGAGGCAGATATATGTATCCAAGATGAGGATTTTGAGTCCTTTTTTATTCTTGAAAAAGTTCTGTTAGGTGGGAATCATAATGAAAAGCACTAGTGAAAAATCTTGTTGTTTCTCAATTCCAGTATTCTCCTTCCAGGGTGTTTGAAGGTAAAGTATGTCTTTACGCACCGAAAATGAGTAGAACAGACCCAACTTTATGGTTCTCGCTTACCACAGATGTTAACAATTAGTTTATACTTATTGGCATTAATTGCTGGATGCAAAGAGAGGGTACTTCATGTGCTTCATGTGACACTACTGAAAAATTTTGCAACCTCTTTGGTCATATTCAAGCTACTCTGTCCAAAGGCCTGGAATTGCTGATGGAAAGAATGATTTCCTCTGCCAATTCTCAGAAGCAAGTTAGAGGGCAAAGCACACATTGTCTTTAAAGCTAATTAAAGAAAGGATAACTTCTGTGCTTTTACTCTAGGCTGTTAGAAATGGGTATAGGTAAAGGAGTGTTCTGCTCATCTGCCAACCATCTATTATCCTTCTGATAGTTTAATAAATCCTGGTGGTTCAAAGTGATATCTTGTACAAATTATTTATGATCTATAAAGCAGGAGGAAATTTCACCACTAGCTGCTCCAGAGGATGTGGAAATAATGGGAAGATCAGACTACAGCCACAACATTCATTTAGATAAATTGCTTTTGTTTTAAAATAAACTCCAGTAACTGAGAGACAAAATAACTCACAGTCAGACAAAGGAAATAATATGTTTTGCAGACATTTAATGGCAGGATTGGCTCATGTCAGGCTTCATGAGCTAAATAGGCTTGAGCCTGGCCTGTGTCTACAGTAAGACCTCCCAGGAAACATATACACAACCAGAAGCATTGTTATTGATTTAGTAAATGATGCTTTTCTCACTGAATCCTGATGTATCCCTAGAGCAGGCCTGGGCAGTTGTGAGAGGGCATCTGCTGCATGACAAAGCCACAGAATACTTTTGGCCATTACAAAACACTGCAGTCCTTTTCTCACATCCCCATCTTGCTTTGGCCATATAATCTTAGGCAATTGCAGTTTTCTGCCACTGACTCCCCCTTCTCTCTTCCAAACCTTTGCACTGAAGGTCCTGTGCCACCTCTCATCTTGTACACCATCTTTACCCAAGAGGTCAGCTTTTGTGTCCAGCAGGCCTAGGTTATACACTCAGCGAGCAGGCACAGATCATTTTATTTTCAAATGCAGTTGTGCTCTGCCATTTCATGCTTTTTTTTTGCCCCTGGATGAGATATTTCCAAAAAGCCACTTCTTTCCCAGTTTCAAATTCTTGCTCAGATCTGGTCATTACAAAAGCACAGCCATGAGTAACCTGTTGGTGGCTGTATCTCCACTGGAGACCGCCCATGTTTGCTTTACACTCACAGCTGTCTGTATCCACTGGGTGCCTTTAGTCTAAATCTGTTAACACTTTAGGGTAAGATCTATCTTCTAGTTCCTTACTTGTGCTGGCAGTAGGGCAGGAAGAATCACTGTCCATGACTGAGGCATTGGCAGGAAGTCACAAACAATGAATCAACTGAATCCAGAAACACAAGAATTAAAATGGCCTAGGAGAGCAATAGCATATAAATGGCCAAAGGGAACATTTAGTCTAGGAAAGTAAAGAAGTTCTTACAGTCCAAGCAGAGAGACAGAGAGACTCTGGAACAGCTTTCAGTACAAGTAATGAGGTAAAAAGGGGAAGCTGAATTTTTTTTTTTTTTTTTTTTTTTTTTTTTTTTTTTTTTATAGCAGTGATTTTGATGCTTGCAATAAAATGGACAGAACATAGCAGTTTCTACCATATATATATTCCTGCTCCTTGGTCTTAACATGTCTTAAAGACCTAAAAAATTCACACCTCATAGTTTGCCTTCTCTTGCTTGCAGACAGTGGCTGTGTCTACAGGCAGACCTGAACTCCTATGCCGGAGCTACAGATGGCAAGGCTCTGATGTGAGAGTTATGTAGTGGGAGCTGTGTGTGAGGTAATAAGCCTTGCTGAGAGAGAGGATGTATTAGTCAGGGCACTGACTCTGCATTAAGTTAGCTATAAAGCCTCCAGACTGGCTTTGGTTTACATCTGACCAACTTGAGGCATGGGCAGGGTAGCTGATGTCTGTCTTCACCCGTTCCCACATCCACATTGGTAATGCATACACAGCATCCCTTTCCGCTGCACTGCCAATGGGGCATTCATTTTTCATAAATAATGTTATACATCAGGTCCAATCTCTCTTTTCCATCAGTTCAAGTTACAGAGCTTGGAAACCAACCAGATCCTGCTCCATTGTCTAACTGAGGCCCCATATATAAAAGGGCTGCATTAGGAGGGGGACTTGCTGTAGGAATATGTTTTTTTGGTTAATGGAAACCATCAAAGTGAAAATGCTCATAAGCTTATTTCTGTTGAAAAGAACAAATTGATCTTAATGGTTTTCAGCTTTTGATCAACTTATGAGGCATTTTTCAAATTAACCCTGTACAGTTGGAATTCGGTCTGCAGAAATCTTTCTCTCTGGCATGTTGTCTGAGTGCAGCAGGCATCAGACTGTTGGAAGTCATAAATGGACAGCACCAAGACTTTCCAGATGTCTTTGAATATTTTCCTCCTGAGACATGAAGAAGTGACATAAATTCGCTGCTTGGCAGAGGATCATTAGGATGGCACCTACATCTTCTACAAACTCAGCACAGCAAAGCAGAGGAAGAGGTAACAGTTCGGTTAATTCTGGTCCTTGGAGAGCTCAGAGACAATTAACCATTCTTAATGGTTTTGGTTAATTAGGACACTTCTCTCATGCCTGGCAGCTAAAGAACATCAAAAAGAAAGAAAATTATCTTTTCAAGGTAAAATGTAAGGATTATTGTCTTTCTGCAGACGAAAGAGTTTAGCAATAAAGTCTACACCACAAAGGCATTGTAAGTGAAATACATATCACAGTCAACAATACTTGCTCTCAGTCTATTTCCGCCAGAAAATAAATACTTAATTTTCATGATCTTGGGAAAGATCAGTCAAGTCTGTGCCTGAGAAGAGTTTGTGTGCTTGGAATGAACGCAGCACAGAGAAACTGCTCCCTCCCTAGCTTAATGGTCTCACATGGGTCTGCCTTTGCTGGACAGCCTCTGTGACTCCTAGATGCGTTGTACTGGAGACACTGGTTTTCCTACAAAATGCCTGCTGAACAATGAGTGATTTTTCTTCCCTGGATTAATCAGTTTGAAAGTTTGCTAGCAGTCACCTGGAGATTGGTCTAGTTGCATGTGGGTTTTGTCTACCTTGGCTGAAAAGGAAATCACAGACATGTAAGGACTCAGGGAGAAAAGAAGTCCTTCATGCTAGTGTTCAGGAGCTCTTTCGTGACTACTGACGCTCCTTAGTTCTGATATGGTGAAGCCCTGGGGGTATGTCCTAATTGCCTTTGCAGGAATTGCTGCACTGCAAGCAGGAGACAATGTTGTGTCATAGCTGTAATAGAACACACATGGTGCACTCCTTCATTCATACGGAGCCTTTTTTGGATCCTTGTGTAAGGGAAATATGGGAAGCCGAGAGTGGACAAAATCCACAAGATCCAGGAGACTTAACTAGTTGCATTTGTACTTTCTCTGTAACTGTGTCTTAATAATTCATTCAAATAAGGCTTCAGAAGGACCTCACTTAAGACAGGGTCTGCTGCTGTTAGATATGTATACTTAACTTAGTTTATTTTCTTATTCTATTTTTAATAATACGTTAACATTTTATTCTAACTTTACCCAGCTGTGCAATACTTTGGGCTGAAATATCTAGAATACCAGTCTCAGATATTGCTATTTTCTCTAGACTGTTTTTTATTTATTAATAATATATTAAAGTCTAACTTTTTGTGTGTGTGTACAACAAACAACAAATAAACAAACAAACAAAAACAAAAAACCACCACCACCAAAACAAAAACAAACAAACAAACAAAAAAACAGGCTTACTGCATCATTATTTACACAACCCTTGACAAAATAGCCACAAGAATTTTAAGGAATATCAGAGTATTTAGTTGGAATGATTATGTTGCACAATTAATTTCTTTATTTTTATTTTTTTCAAAAAACAGAGTTTGCAACTGAGGAAGCTGAAATACTCAATTTGTGTTGGAAGGAACAGGAATATATTCCATGCTCTTCCAGGAAATTAAGAATGGGTTTTGTTTTTGTAATGGGAAAAAAATATGCGCTTAGCCATCAGGCTTCAAACGAGAAGAATATGACAGCCTGGCAGTCATTAACATTAGTGTTTATGCGGTAGATTTAATCATCCAGTTATGGTTAATCACCTTTTTTCCATATGCTGTCTCAACTAATGTAAGTTTTGAGTGTCAACAATGACATTATAGGAAGAAATCTTGATTAGAAAAAGAATTGTGTATTATCCAGCTCTTAAGGGATAAGACCAGTATGCTAAATGATGAATGAAGCTTATGAAGCCTTAAAATGGTAAAGATAATTTATACATACTGGATCCATAAATGCTGTATGATCCAACCAGCTCTGCTGTGGCATTGTCATAATTCCAGTGTTGCTTTCTATGCAGCAACAGTATATTATATATTTCTTTCAGGTACTGACACTTTTACCTGTTAGTATGCATTGGTCACAGCTGAAGTGGAGTCAGAGCACAGTAGGGTCCCGAATACATGTTTAGAAGAACAGCTTCTGGAACTGTGGCACTGCCATTGGAACCTAACAATAAAGTGAAGAGCACCTTGCAATCACAGTAAGTCTGCAAATAAGAAAGGTAATCCTGGAAAAGATGAAAGAAAAGAGGTCATCTCTGCAGGGAGAGGCTGAACAATGAAGTTCTCAGTGATCTACATATTATCCAGAAGAATTGCTCTCTTTCTTTTGCTTAACCACTCTTTGTATTTGTAGTGGGTTCAGAAGCTCAACATACTAGACAAATAGTACCAGTCATTTATAGGGTTGATAGTATAGCCCCCTGGATTCTGTACAATGTGATATGTGGGCAGAAGCCACAGCCAGAGTACAGAAATTACTGAAAGAAAAAAGAAGCAGAGGCAGGAACAGCAACTACAGAATAGCTGGAACAGTTGTTCCAACAGGAAGAACAGAAAAACCAGCAGAATTTTCTGCTCCCTGTCCTAGATCCAGGCAACCCAGGATTCCAGAGCATGGTTTCCTCCTCACCTAAAGGTTTTTCTTTGTAAGAAAAAGTTGTGTGATGACAAACTTGCAACCTTTCTGCAGATCCACTCAGATGTGTTCCTTTCCCAGTTGTTTTCATTGACACAGACCCTCAAGACAGAGATCTGCTTCCTGGAGGATTCTGGGATTCATATAATGAAGCCTTTATTTATTTATTTAGTATTCTAAAAACATCGTTTCTGGATCTCTGTGATCCTGTAAAAAAAAAGACTACCATGATTAGACTCATGCCTTCTGGAGGTTGCTGGGCAGCTGGGGAATGTCTGTTTGCAGATGCATCCCTTGGGATGGAGGTGAGAGAAGACAAAGTGATGGTACTGATAGAGTTTTCTCAGATTTGCTGGTACTACATCCTGGCAGGAGGATGGTAAATGTCATGAAGAACCTGTTGGAGATTGAAAAGAATGTTAAGGTTATGAGGCACTCCTGGGGAAAGTCTTGTCTTTGAGAGCAGGACCAGTGGTGGGACTTGGGAGCAACTGGATCTTATGAGGTTCAGAGTGAGTCTGAATCTACACAAAACCAGAGAGATGACCACATACCCAGCCAGAAATATAGACTACTCTTACAGCAAATATGGTGCTTCCTGAAGCTGGATGTGCTGTCTTTAGCCAGCAGGACACCTTTTGCTCATTTTTTCAGGAATGGTGATACTCCGCTAAACAACCCAATGAGTGTTAGTGTGTTCAGTCTCAACTTGAGGCGTCTACTTTTGCTGGTCTTCTGCAGTCCATCTACATGCAGACTTTTCATTTTCTTCTTGGGGTAGGGGTCATTTAGTCTGAAGGTGGGCACATTCAAATCCCTGGTCAAGTCCATGTGAATTTTTCATTCTTCCTGTGTCTGCAGTATTCTGGAGTCTTGCATATCTGAGTCTCCAACGTTCACCCTTTCCTTTGTGAGCCAGTGCTGTATTTGAAATGTCCAGAAAGAAAATAAAAGGTCTAGGACTTTAAAAACATCCTAAGAAACATCCTAGCTAAGAAATCCAGCAGTACCATATCTTACACTAACCAAGACATGAGCAAGCAGCTTCTCCAGGAGAATTCTGTGGGTAACAGTATTGAATAATTTGCTGAAGTCCATGTTAACAAAATCCACATCCTTTCCTTTGTCCATCCACCTGCCTTTCATAAACTCATGCTGACCGTGTCTGGTCACCTGGTTATCCTGTACATGCTGTGTGGTAGAACTCAGGATGATCTGCTACATTATCTTCCCTGGCACCAAGGTCAGAATAACTGGATTTATGCTTTAGCTCTGTCTTGAAATGTGATTAATTTCAATGTTCCCATCACAAACTTGTATTTACCTCTGAAGGATTGAAGCTCTGCTAAGGTGGACAAGCCAGGATTTTATGGAGGTCCTAGAGTTAATATATCACTTTTCCCAATTCCTGATAATCAAGACAATGTATCACTTTGGAACCAAAAAATGCAAGTGGAGAAGGGGAGTGCAGCCATCACTGAAGGAGACCACCACAGAATAATTTAATTTAGCTCCTCTTCATTTACCCTGTTTCAGATATTAATCTTTCAGAGGGTCTGAAGCAGTGCTTTTGAATATATGTTTTAAATGTCATTAACAGGGGAGATTTTCCCTCCGAGACCAATGTTTGTTGTGGGGTGGTGAAAACTTTTATTAATTTACTACTAAAGTTACTGCTTGTGACAAGACTTTAAGGAAGAAAAAAGTAGAATCTGGAAAAAGGACTAAATAATCAGAAGATGGTAGCTATATCTGGACATATCTGTAGCAGAAGTTCTGACTGTCCTGATGTGGCCAGATACACAATAATTTTTCCTCTTATCTATTCCCTTCAGAAGACAATAGCTACATTACATGTAGTCTTTCTGTCTCTCCATGTGTTTGTTTATTGTTAAGGAAAAGGAGAGATCAAAGATTTCAGTAAAGTTCTTTGGAGTTTTTATTGAATTTTCTTTGATCCTATTGATGTATGGAAATATTTCATGCCCAGCTAAATCTGTACCTACTTCTAAGTTTATGTATGGTATTTTAAGCTTACTTTATTTTTTACATTATATATATATATATATATATATAAAACTTTGACCTCCCTCAACCAAAAACCATTCCTTTTTCCATCTTGTTTTCCTATTGTTTTTTTTCCCATCCTTCCTACCCTCCACTTGAACTGTCAAAACACATCCTGTTATTCTTACCTCTAAGACTTCATTTTCACTAGGGAGAAAGAGGGCATTTTTAAATCAAGACAGAGGACTCAGTATACTAGGATGAGGTAAAATACCCAGGAAGAGAGTTTAATTCTGATAGATGTCAGCAGCCCCAGGCTTTGCTCTAACCCACTAACCTCTGCAAAAACTATCAACTACTTTGTCTTTGTTAAACCTAAGCACTATGGTAGCTAATTCAAGTTAAAAATATATCTTTTTTCTTTGGGAAGATACCACCTTAACAATTCTGACGTCCTGTTGATTTATACCTTATTTGCCATCAAAGACTTTACTGCCTGCCTGTCTACTGGGGATCACAGTTATTGTTGTGCTCAGTGAGGATTCAAGGAAAAAAAAAATAATTTTGCACATATTTCAAGTAATTTGTATTTTATATGTTATTAATAGATAGAAGCAAAAGTTCGGAGCTGATTGTAGCTGAAGTCTTGGATTTTGCTTCAGTCCCTGTTGTGTCTCCAGCTTTTGTGTTTGTTTCTCAGTGGTAGATGTAAAACACATGAAGAAAAAAGCTTGCATTAAACAGAGATTTTGGCAGAAATAGTGAGGGAACCATGATCGATGCAGTACTGAATTTAAGTTTTTAGTCACCATACCATAAGCAATCCAAAGTCTTTAGCAATCTGTCTTCTTTACAGAAGGTTTCTGTGTTTTGTTTTGTTTTATTTTTTTAATGTTCTATGTCCTGGGAAGCCCACATTTTCAATACTGTAAGACAAGAAAGATATTTAACATATCAGAAAGCAATAGCTTTGTTGTTGTTGTTTGTTTTTAAATATAATATTCAAATTATTCTGTTGAACTGCAATGAGAAACCTTTGGTCAGTTCCCTGGTCAGAAGGGGTAGGACTTGGTATCCAACTTTTCCAGAATACAGTAGGTAAAAATGTCTTCAGGGAGAAAGCCAGCATAAGTTTTTGGTACAATTTAAATCTCAGTTTATCCCAAATTTAATAGAATAAAAGGGATTAAGGAGGTCACTAGCAATCTTCTGTCCCTTTGCCAGCAATAGGCAACACCTTCTGCCAGGAGCAAGATACACATATAGCATATATTTTTTGTGGTGCATCAGATTCCATTTTTCAGTTCTGATTTTGCATGGGAAATATCCAGCAACCTTGCTCAGTAATACTAATAAACGGTGAAGCTGGAATCAGTCAGAACTTCAAAGAGCCAGTGTCAGATGCTACCATTTAGGAAACAGCTGCTGATTTCATCTGGTGTGTCAATCTCACTCGTTATCTAATTTGCTAATTTCTCTGATTCCCCACAGTGGCATATTGCAACACAATTACAGGTCAGTTAGGTTTACCAGTAGGACATTGCCTTGTGTTTATATGTCCAGTAAACAAACAAACAAACAATGGTGCTCTCTGGGACTAGAAGAAAGCAGAGCTACTGTTGCAAACTTCCAACTTCTTTATTCTTTTTAAGGATAAAGGATAGTTAAGTAGAGATGTTAATAGGAATATCCTTCCCCAAAAGAAGTGTGAGTCTGGGAACACGAGTTAACAGCGTTTAGCTGTTTATTTGTCAGAGACCTGTCTGTTCATAAACCACCACATACTTCTCTTTGTGCCTCATGAATTGGAGCAAGCAGCTTTCCCAGGAGATGCAGAACTTTCCCCTTCTGTTATGAAAGGCAAGATGAACACTGAAGTAGTAGTAGGGTGCAAATTTTCTTCCCGTATAACAGGACACCTGCAGGTTGTAGCTTTCTTTATGCTAAACCTTTGGATGATGTCTACACACAGTTTTATTTGAAGTGCCTAAAATAAGGCAAGAAGAAACTTTGATAGGTCATCTTGTACAGATGACTTCAAGTTGTAGTTCATGATTTCTTGGCAAACAGGAACATAAATGATGTTTTGTGTGGCCTGTGAAAGCCAGACAACCACACTGTCACTGAGGTTAGATTTGTTCTACGTAAGGTACACTCACACGGCTATTTGTTCAGGGATCTTCAAACAGAGAAAGGCAGAAATCAGATGATTAGTCCCTTCCCCTGCCCTAAGTTTAGGAGGAACTGTATCAACACCATTCCTGATGGATATTTACCAATTGAGTATTGTGCACCAAATAGTGGCATGCAGCATTTTGGAATGTTCTATGTCTTTTTATTTCTTTAGTGAATCAAAAAGGTAGATAGGAGCTGTTCATATGGAAAGAAATTTTGTCACTGAATTGACAAATACATGAAAAAGGAGTGTAAATGGCATTGACAGGAAGGCTGACATGATCTCTGCTAGTACTTTCATGAAAAGAGAAGTGTGATTCCACTGAGTGAAGCAACGAGCTGAAACATTTGCCTTGTGCCCATGGAGCAGCCACCTAGGACAGTGACTAACCCACGGAGTTGTGCACACCCCAGCCTTATGACAGTTCTTTAGATGGATATTGGAGTCACTAATGAACTTGGCAAAGGCACAGAGGAAGGGCAAAACACAGCTCCTTATCTCAGAGACTCCTGTCCATGCTGGTTTGATTTCTTAGAACAACCAGACTGAGTCTTCTCCCTGTTGAGGCAACCAAATCTGGATGCTCCTGTCTGTGATAAGCCGTTCAGTTCTTGTCTGACACTGGAGCTTGTACAGTCCAGTAATCATTGGAGAGTAGTGCTCAACAGACCTGGCAATTATTTTCAGCCTGCTGAGTGACTTTAGAACATCTACTCTTACTCTCTATGTATTAACTGAAGGGGCACTGGCTTCTGTTACGAAATTCTTTTGATTATCTACTATAAAATGTAGATAAAACTCCATGTCATTACATATGGACTTACACATAAAATAAGTAGGATTTTCACTAATTTAACCTTTTTCAAATGATAATTTTCAGCCTGTGCCTGAATATTTCCTTCATTTTTTTTCTCAGTGTTTAGAAAAGGGTAAAACCTTCCTGTTCTCTAGCACAGGAAAACAAACAAAACCTCCAGTGTGATTGATTGGAAAAGCTCAATTAGCTGTCATGGCTATAATTACTACATAAACACAGTCCTGGGGTAGAGACCAAGTGTGCTGGAGACCCCTTCATGAGGCCTCAGTAAACCGAGGCACCCTCCATAGTCCACTAAGTAAGTGATAAATGGTAAAGTGCTAATGCACGGGTGTCTCTTTCTGTGAGGTCTTCAGGCTGTGCTACACAGCATGGGCTCCTTAAGAAGGGGTTTAATCCCAAGGTCAGAAAAGGAAAGAAAGTTTGCAGCTATTGCTAATGTCAGTTCTTATTTTTTCCCTGAGAAAATCCCTGTTCACTTTTCGGATCTCAGCTCTGTACTTGAAGAAGACTGTTTCTTCAGCGTATTACAAAACACAAGTTAGGCTCTTATGAGCTTTTATACTATTTAAAGTCTATGTTAAAAAAAGCTTTAGAAACTCTTCCTTCCTTCCTTCCTTCTTTCCTTCCTTCCTTCCTTCCTTCCTTCCTTCCTTCCTTCCTTCCTTCCTTTCCTTTCCTTTCCTTCCCTAAATTCTCCACAGACACCTTTCCTCCCTGGTTGATATATATATCTACAGGAATGTGGCTAGCAGTAAGGTAGCCACAACTGTCAGATTTAATGCCCTGTTCTGCCAAGTGTTACCTGTTCACTGATTTTAACAACCTTAGATCAGGTTGTAAATGTGTTAAAAGCAATTGGAAAAGGCATGAAATAGATTTTCAAGACTATTCCAGGGACAAATCAGGTTTTCCAGCTACAATATAGTTCCAGATACAATATTTCCTGATGTGTTTTAGAGCAGCACCATCACATGAGAAGGGGATATAAAATGTACTGGGATATGGCTGCTGAGCTGGTTTGCAGACACAAGTGTGCTGAGCTGGTGAGCTGGATGGTGATCCACTGGCTGCTCTGCAAGAATCTTCAGGACACTGCTGCTAGTCGATATTGAATCTGAGGGCATGGGATTTCTTGTGTTGGCAGCACCACAAGTAATTCAACAAATGCATGGTACAGAAGATTACCCTGACTGATGTAACAGAGAAGTAACTTCCTTGTAACTGAAACGTAACTTGCTGTAGCATATCAAAAAGCACTGAAATAACAAGCACAGCTGCACTCAAGCCATAGCTGTTTCCAAGGCTACATGAAGACACAGTTGATTAAATTTTGTTTATTTTTTTCAGTTCAGACTCTCCAAATTCAGGTTAAGTTTGAATTTCCAGATGTATAATGTGGTAAAACATGCCACGTATCTTCATCTTCCAGCCTGCAGCTATGTGGTGAGCACAGAGCTGACGTTAGAAATATGTCACTGGTGGAATTGTTAATTAGTGAAAAATGTCTCCCTTTAACTACCTGACAATCAACTGTTCCACACACTGATGAGTTCACAAGTTAAGGAGTCATCTTCCTCATAATGTAGAAAGCCAGTAATAGTCACAACTTCTCCCACTTGAACTCGAGTTCAAATCTCCCTCAGCCTGAAAAGAAACTACTTTTGCTCTGCTCCTGGACAATATGGTATTTAAATGTCAATGTGTTTGAGGAACCCAAGGGAGACCTGTAACAGTGGTTATGTATGAACTGCTCAGCATGTTTACTCTAGGTTGTCTCAGGATACTGGCTGTGGATCAACGTGCTGTACTTCCAGGCAGGGATGCTCAGGAGGGAATGGTGCCTGCTACTGCCTAGGATTTCCAGGGGATTTAGGCTGCTGCTGCTGCTGGAGCTGAGATACTCTGCGAGGAATCAAGGTTGAGGCACAGAGGTTAAATGAAGACAGTGCATGGCTCATGATGACTGGTGCCTCACCTCTTCCAGTGAGTATGTTGCAACTTACATTTCAAGACTTTGTGGATATGCGATAGGATTGCTCTTGTGGTACCAGTCCTCTCCCAGGCTGGTCACAGAGTTCCTCATCTGGCTCCCTTTTTCTGATAATGCACTGATTTAGACCCCAATGTCTTGGCCCAAAGTGCAGACTCACCACCTCCTACACCTCCTGCAGATAGTCTGCACCCCGGCATCCCCCTTAAATTTCCACTTCAGATGCCACATTTGGAAAATCACTCTGCATTTAAGCACAGAGAAGATACTTGTGAGTTATTAACATGGAGAATTTACAACCCCTTGCAAATGCTGATGGCAGGAGGGACATAATTCAGACTTTCCAGATTTCATACAGAACAAATAGCTTGAGTGTCCAAAAGCCTGTCCACGTCTTTACAGCTGTGTTAGATGGGCTAATAACAGATACTCTTTTTCCTTGCAAACCCTGAGAACACAACTGTTGTTACGGTGATGGGGGAAAGAATATTTGTTTTTGCTGCTTATTTAGTTTATTTGCACTATGGTCACTAGTTAAAGTAAACTGAAGCAGGAAGGGCTGGGGAGTTCCTCTTTTTTGTTCCTTATTTTAAACTCCAGTGTGTGCCAACTCTTTTAACTCATTACAGTTTTGGGGATGAAGGGCTCAAGGCCAGATCTTGAGAATCTGATTTCTCTTCCACTGAAACTGGTATAATTAGTAACTTTAGGTGAGATATTAGTAATGTATATTGATGTATATTTTAAGATAGTTAGGAGGGCCAACATTTCCACATGTGTCTATTAATTCTAGGTGTTGCCATTTTTTGTGCTAAACTTATAACACTTAAAAGTGGCTAGACTTTCAGTGGGCAGCTATGTATGTGCTTCTGTCTCCATTTATGAAGTCTGCACTTGAGGACTGGTGCTGAAAAATGGGAGAAGGTTACTGTGGTAAGACTTGCAAGAATTACTCAAGGAATAGGCAACATGTTAAAAACAAGACTCATGGACCTCTGTCTATGTGGTTGATTGAAGAGAACGCCTTGGAATAATAACACAGAGAAAATAAATTCAGTTCAAAAGGACTCTCTGTTTATGAATCAAGGCAAAACCACTGGAAAAACTCACCAAGGTGAGCTCTCCCTTACTGGATGCCTAGTAAAATAACTATGTGGTTTTCCTGTTGGATACGATGTAGTACATCCAAACCTATCAGACCTCAATGAAATAAACTGGGTAAGTTACTCAAGAGGTGAGACTACATACATAAGCGATTACCACAGAATGCATCACAAATTTATACACTTCATATGCTATTGCAACTAGTTCAACTGTTTTTACCTGTTTATTAAAAAGCTTAGAAACTGAAGACTAAAACCCCATTAAATTATAATTATTTCAGTGTGAAACTAAGAGAAGTATGCTGACACTATGGCTGGCTGGTATGCTGGCTATGTTTTATTATTTGTTGCATTATTATTATTTATGTAGCTAAGAATCTTTGAGTGCAACATTGCTAGAGTGACAATACTGAGTGGAAAAGCCACATAAAAGCACTAGGAGTGGTTTGTGACTTGGAGCAAAAAGCACAATTAGCTATTTTCCAGGCTGTATTCCCCCAGTGAAATTGCTTGTGTTGCAAACCAGCATTTATCCAAATCCAACTAAAACACCTTGGCAGTTGCAGAGTGTAAACAACATTTTTATCACCCTTAGGAAAATGGATATTATTTAAGTAACTATTAGCAATTTTTTTATAATCTCTCATGGGACAGCAGGAAGCAGAACAGAACTAAGTTAATTTTGCACGAAATATTAGAATTAAGAACATCGTGTGACTTTATAAGCACAGCAGGGAGACTCCACTAGATTTCTTTTATTTGGCTAATAACAAATCCTACACATGTTTTGACTAGCAGGTGTCCTTGACCTAGTCACCCTTAATTTGTAAATTTCCTTTCTACAGCTGTATGAGCTTTGAAGTATCCAACTTCTCATCATAACCCAATACTTGATTTCAGAGCTTTCCTCTGCTTATCTTGGGACTTCTCTAGCAGCCTGACAGTGCCAGTCAAATTCTGTATTATTGGTTTGACATTCTCACCATTGGACTTGTGCTGCAAAAACCAGAATTGTTATTCTGGGAATTCGACTGGGGATTTCTGAGGCCTGATGGGATCCACCCGAGGGTACTGAGAGAACTGGTGGAAGAGCTGGCCAAGCCACTTTCCATCATTTATCGGCAGTCCTGGCTATCAGGGGAGGTCCCACTCAACTGGCGGATAGCAAACGTGATGCCCATCTACAAGAAGGGCTGGAGGGTAGACCCAGGGAACTATAAGCCTGTTAGTTTGACCTCAGTGCCAGGGAAGCTCATGGAGCAGATTATCTTGAGCGTCATCATGCAGCACTTACAGGGCAAGCAGGCAATCAGGCCCAGTCAGCATGGGTTTATGAAGGGCAGGTCCTGCTTGATGAACCTGATCTCCTTCTATGACAAGGTGACACGCTTAGTGGATGAGCGAAAGGCTGTGGATGTGGTCTTCCTTGACTTCAGTAAGGCTTTTGACACTGTTCCCCACAACAATCTCTTCAAGAAACTGGCTGCTCATGGCTTGGACTGGTGCACACTTCACTGGGTTAAGAGCTGGCTGGATGGCCAGGCCCAGAGATTTGTGGTAAATGAAGTCAAATCCAGTTGGAGGCCGGTCACTAGTGGAGTCCCCCATGGCTTGGTACTGGGGGCAGTCCTCTTTAACATCTTAATTGATGATCTGGATGAGGGGATCGAGTGCACCCTCAGTAAGTTTGCAGACGACACCAAGTTAGGTGCATGTGTAGGTGCTCGAGGGTAGGAAGGCTCTGCAGGAAGATCTGAATAGGCTGGACTGATGGGCTGAGGCCAACGGTATGAAGTTCAACAATGCCAAGTGCCAGGTTCTGCACCTGGGGCACAACAACCCCAAGCAGCGCTACAGGCTGGGAGATGTGTGGTTAGAAAGCTGCCTGGCAGAGAAGGACCTGGGAGTGATGGCTGATAGTCGGCTGAATATGAGCCAGCAGTGTGCTCATGTGGCCAAGAAGGCCAACAGCATCCTGGCTTGCATAAGGAACAGCATGGCCAGCAGGTCCAGGGATGTGATTGTCCCCCTGTACTCGGCTCTGGTGAGTACTCGAGTACTGTGTTCAGTTTTGGGCCCCTCACTGCAAGAGGGACATGGAGGTACTCGAGTGAGTCCAGAGAAGGGCAATGAAGCTGGTGAAGGGTCTGGAGAACAAGTCTTATGAGGAGCGGCTGAGGGAGCTGGGACTATTTAGCCTGGAGAAGAGGAGGCTCAGGGGCAACCTTACTGCACTCTACAGATACCTTAAAGGAGGCTGTAGTGAGGTTGCGGGTGGTCTATTCTCCCATGTGCCTGGTAACAGGATGAGGGAGAATGGGCTAAAGTTGCATCAGGGGAGGTTTAAGATGCATATTAGGAAGAACATCTTTACAGAAAGGGTTGTTAGTCACTGGAATAGGCTGCCCAGGGAAGTGGTTGAGTCACCATCCCTGGAGGTCTTTAAAAGGTGTTTAGATATAGAGCTTAGGGATATGGTTTAGTGGAGGACTTGTTAGTATTAGGTCAGAGGTTGGACTTGGTGATCTTGTAGGTCTCTTCCAACCTAGACTATTCTGTGATTCTGTGATTCTGTGACCCTGAACATGTGTGGGATTTGCTGCTCCACCTGGATCCATACAAGTCCATGGGTCCGGATGAGATTCATCCCAGGGTGCTTAAAGAGCTGGCTGACATCACTGTGGGACCTCTCTCAATTATTTTTCAGTGATCTCGGGAATCTGGAGAGATCCCGGTAGACTGGAAGCTAGCAAATGTTGTGCCAATTTTCAAGAAGAGTAAGAAAGAAGAACCTAGAAATTACAGGCCTGTCATTCTCACGTCAGCGCCTGGTAAAATTATGGAGAAGATGATTCTTGAAGTTACTGAATGCACCTGGGGGACAATGCAGTCATTGGTTCAGCCAACATGGGTTGATGAGGGGTAC
This sequence comes from Nettapus auritus, assembly GCA_011076525.1. Taxonomy (NCBI): domain Eukaryota; kingdom Metazoa; phylum Chordata; class Aves; order Anseriformes; family Anatidae; genus Nettapus; species Nettapus auritus. Next base: position 75,173 of record JAACYP010030865.1, read on the forward strand.
GTCCTGCCTAAAAAATTTGATTTCCTTTTAAGGTAAGAACACCCATCTAGTCGAACACGGGAAACCAGCTGATGTGATCTTTTTGGACTTCAGCAAGGCTTTTGGCATGGTTTCCCATAGGATCCTACTGGACAAAATGTCCAGCATACAACTTAAAAAAACATCATATGATGGGTGAGCAATTGGCTCACCCATCATATGAGAAGTTTAACAAAAGCAAGTGCTGGGTCCTGCCCCCAGGACAGGGCAACCCTGGCTGTACGTAAAGTCTGGGTGACGAGACACTGGAGTTCAGCCCCGCAGAGAGGGATCTGGGGGTTATGGTTGACAGCAAGTTGAATATGAGCCAGCAGTGTGCCCTGGCAGCCAGGAGGGCCAACCGTATCCTGGGATGCATCAAGCATGACATTGCTAGTCGGTCAAGGGAAGTGATTGTCCCACTCTACTCTGTGCTGGTGTGGCCTCACCTTGAGTAGTGTGTGCAGTTCTGGGCACCACAGTACAAAAAGGACATTAAACTGTTGGAGAGTGTCCAGAGGAGGGTGACGAAGATGGTGAAGGGCCTAGAGGGGAAGACACACGAGGAGCGGCTGAGGTCACTGGGCCTGTTCAGCCTGGAGAAGAGGAGGCTGAAGGGGGACCTCATCGCGGTCTACATCTTCCTCGCAAGGGCGAATGGAGAGGCAGGTGACCTATTCTCCATAAACACCAGTGATAGGACCCACGGTAAAGGTGTTAAGCTGAGGCAGGGGAAGTTCAGACTGAACATCAGGAGGAGGTTCTTCACCGAGAGGGTGGTTGCTCACTGGAACGGGCTACCCAGTGAAGTAGTCACTTCACCGAGCCTGTCTGAATTTACAAAGAGATTGGACTGTGCACTTAGTCACATGGTCTAAACTTCTGGGTAGACCTGTGCAGTGCCAGGAGTTGGACCTGATGATCCTTATGGGTCCATTCCAACTTGGGATGTTCTTTGATTCTAAGATTCTATTCTGGGAATTCACATTTCCAGGGAACATAGGTGAGATAAAACTTATTTATTTATTTATTTATTTATTTTTTCCTCCAACGTGTAAAGTGAAAGTGGCTTCTGAAGTTCAGAATTTGGAAACCCTTTCTGTGTCTAGACATGCATATGTGACACTGACTTGTGATCTCTTTTGTCATCACTATGAGGGATAATTCATGGCTGTCTCCTTTTCAACATCTTTTAAACCACGTATGACAACACTAAAATATTCCAAATTTTCCTGGTTTCTCTGAACCACTTTTATTCCCAAATCCAATTCCAAATTAATAGTGAAAAAAGTAATACATCTGGTCCTGATGGAGGAGATGTATCCCATCAGCCAGCAACTTGATTGCTGGGAGAATACAGCATTAGTATCTTAATACCTGCATTTCTTTGTGTTTGAGAACAACAACAACAAAAAAAAAAACACATAGCTTTTCCTCAGTTAAGCAGAAATTACCTTGAGAGAGATAAATACCCCATCAGGAAAGGAATGGGCTCATTTTTCCAATACTGAGCCCTCATCAGCATTTCAAGAGTACAAACTCTTCCAGTTTCTTTAGAATCAAGGTTGTAAATCAGTGGGAGCATTATCACTGACTTCTGTGACACCAGTGTATCCTCATGATGAGGAATGTATTTTAAGGCAAATATTTTGCTATATAACATTCATTATTTGTGCAGTCCAATGACTAGGTCATCAGAAATGCAGACAAGGACAAATAAGTGAAAATGGTCTACCAAGTAAAAAGACATCTAATGAGGATAGATTATTACAGCTGATAGATTATTACACATTACAGCAGGTCACAAGTTGGTTACTGAATTAAAAATAAACTTACAGTTGGTGTGTTGTTGTCTAACTCTACCAGCAGACATAAAACTGATTCTGTCTCCAGAAATCAGCTGCTACAGAGCTGGTAGGTACTCCCTTTATTCCAGGAATAAGCTATTTTAGGGGCCAACTTTGGATTTTGAATAGTTTTTAGTATTGACATGTGGGTGACTATCCAATCTCTCTCTCTCTCTTTTTTTAATTATTATTATTATTATTATTATTATTATTATTATTATTTTTCTCTAGTCTAATGTGAGGGAAACTGCTTATGGTCACTGAAGCCAAAGAATGGATGATTGCATTTATGACTTCTCTCAGGAGTTCATCATCCTACCAGGCAACAGGCAATGGATCACTTGAACTCCAGATTTCCTTCAAGAAGAATAAGTTCAGTGGAAATTAGTAGTGATAATTCCCCGCCCCTCCTGTCTTTGTGATAAATAATAATATCTTTGTCATGTGTTTTGCCAGAACAGTGTTGCATAGCAACCAATCAGCAAAAAATAGCTAGTACTATCTAAGTATGATAGATTAGACGATATCTGTAATATAAGAATTTATGTCACATCATGGCCAGAGGAGATTTGGCTAGGCTCAGCATAATTTACTGCTAAAATCATGTGTGGTTACCAAATCAGGTGGTAGGAACTGCTACCAGCAAACTCAGCTCTTACCAGTGCTGCACCCAAACCTGTGGGCTGGCCCAGCCACATTCAGTTTGATAGAAATTTTCACTTTTTTCCCTCCCAGCTGACCGAGACACAGATTGATATGCTTGGGCTGTGGTCTAGAAATCCCGAGCTGTACTGATCCTGTCCCCAGGTGATGCTTTTTTGCTTCTGGTTCCAGGAATGGTTGATATCTGCTAGGTAATATTTGATTAAAATCCCGTTGTTGCTCTGATGGAAAATCATGAAATCTATTAACAGACATTACACAGATAATTCTTTGGGAAGGAAATTATAGAGTTAAGTTTCATGGACCAGCTTTGAAACAAATCACTGACTGTATCACTGTATCAGCCTTTTTTTTTTTTTTTTTTTTTTTCTCCCAGATGTGTTATTTCACATTTTCTGATGTTAATTCAGTACCCAAGAAATCAAAGTTGTGCACACCCACTTATATCTCAAATCAGTTAAATCTGCAAAATGCCTATAGACATGTATTTTTGTGCAGCAAGTCAAGTGTGAATCTAAATGATATAATGCATTTTTCATGATGAAGTTCATAAACAGATCTAAGAGAAAAACTCTCTTGTGGGACTGTCTGGTATGTAAATGTGAAGTTGTACTAGTCTGTTAAACATTTGAGATCAAAAATGTTTAAATGTAATTGTTCTGTTGCATTTGTCTGTCCAAATTCTGAATAATTCTTTAATGCATTTCAGATGCAAAGTCAGCAAATACAATAAAGGATATTAACATGAAGAACTGGGAAATTTGTTCAAGATATAGTAAAAGAAAGAAAATCTGTAGGTTGCTAATGTGTTACAAAGGTTCACCCTTCAGTTCATGCAAGTTCTGTGGGAAAGTGAATCCATAAATACAAAGAATATATATCTCCAAGCCCATGTACCAGAAAATATAAGTTTGTATTTTAGTAATTCTGACAGAAACTGTGACATCATTCCTGCTGGGAAAAGCAATAGTAGTAACCTATCTACACAGGCTGTCCCTGGAGGTTCCATTTTCCATGTTGACTAATTTGCACAAAATAGATTATGCTTTTTTTTTTTTTTTTTTTTTTTTTTTTTTTTTTTTTTT